>PVIH01003607.1:86101-157108 GCA_004025045.1 Sigmodon hispidus
CCCCCCCCCCCCCCGTCTCCCAGCTCATAGAGAAAGAGGCCATTTTTCTGCTGTGAAGGTTCTTAATCTTCTGCTGCTTGCTTGCTCTTACCTATTTATCTGCCACTTGGTATTTTACTGATTTCAAATGTTTACGATTATATGATTATTTGTCAAAAATGAAAAAAAAAAGCAGCAACAAAAGTGAGATCAGATCACACTGACCATTGTGACCAGATTCCATCTTTACTCAGGGCAAAGATTAAAAATCAGACTCCATCTTTGTTCAGGGCAAAGACCATGTGATGAAATACACTAGGATCTCACTTGGCAGATCTGATCCCTTTTCCCCCATGCTCTGCCTATATGTATATAAAACTGTTGCTTTGCTGTGGTCAGTACTAAATTCTTGCTCTGACATGATCTTTCACTCTGCAGTGTACAGCTAGCTTTTAAATTCTGCCTGTATGCATATATTACTCTTTCCAAACATAGCCTAGATATTAAAGCTATACCCCAATGCCATTGTACTTATTGTTCTGGCAGCTTAACTTTATATTTAATTGTGGTCATAATTTTAATATTGCAAGAAGACATTTGAGTGATTTTAAATTCTCTCCCCCCACCTTGCCAGAGGGCACATGTGAAAGGCCACTGTAAGAGAAACAAGGGAGACTTCCCCTCCCCTCCAGTTCTGCTAATTGTAGAAAAATGTTGCACCCTGCTCCCACGCCCTATAGCAGGAAGTTAGCCTGCAGTGCTTACTGCTTAAAATACCTGATGCCTAAGGTAACTCAGAATTCGTTTACCCACCCGGATTCCGAGAAAAACCAAAAAGACATCTGGCCTGGCCAGATGACTTCACCCTGGAAGACCCCCCGCTCCCCCGCCCTGGTAGAACTGCCCTAGAAAAGGCCTTCGAGCCTTAGACTCGAGGTCACTAGCCTCATCTCCTGCTGGTGACCCATGAGCTCATGCTTAATAAAGCTTCTGTGTGACCCGATATCGGAGTGAAGCTCTCTGTTTTGGGGTGCCGACTCTAACACATGCTCCTTCCTCACTCCTTTTTCTATCTATCTATCTTCTTTCTTTCTTTCTTCCTTTCTTTCTTTCTTTCTTTCTTTCTCATTCTAATAAAGTCCCTCCACATGAGCCCAGACCATGCATCACTGTGCTATGGCTCCACCACTATGCTGTCCTCCTGCCTTCCCACCCATCTGCATGAGACCCCATCCCCCATCTTCTGCCAGCTACAGGTACCTGCAAAATCATAACACAACACCCAGTGCCTGAAATTACTATGCAGACTGCTTTGAAGGGAAACTCATTGACAGTCTTAAGAAGGTATGAGTCCTGGAAGTTACAGTATCACCATGATAGGCAAATAATGCAGTCTGACGAATGAGTTATGAAAATGACCATATGCCTTTTTATGAGATTTATGGCACACTTGAGGAGGGAATTCATGCTTGGTGATGTAAGCCTAGTCAGAACACCATGACTGAGGAGCTCATAGGTTCTAGTCAGGGAAGTGATTTGCTATTCTTGTTTGGATGAATCAACAAGGCATCAGCTGCCTTTTTATTTGTGTGTGTGTGTGTGTGTGTGTGTGTGTGTGTGTGTGTGTGTGTGTGTTTGCAGTGAATAACAGTGACTGCAGAGATTCAATGTAGCTCAAGAAGTTAAAAACAAATGAGAGCTGAGTGTTCAGCTCTAAACACGACATTTATTCTACTTCCTCTAAGAATGAGGAATACTGCAGAAGAGGGACCAGAAAGCATTCAAGATTGATAGAGAGAAGGAATGGGAAGCAGTGATGTTGTGCATCACACAGCCTTTGAAATCATGGCCTCCCAGCAACTGTGGCTTCCTATGCTGGGCCTGTACTAGACTGAACCTTTCAACAGTCAGTCTTGTAGAAAGGAGGGTCTTATATGCTCTCACAGTCCCTCTGGGAACCTATTGTCTACTGGTGGTACTGAAGGGGGAGGAGTATTGCCTTCAGTGGTGTTCCTATTGGAAACAAATCACCAAAATATCATGCATAATTCCATACCCTTGGCCAACTGATTAATATCAATTAGTCACAACACAAAAAGTTGTGAATGTGTGAACAGAACTTGGAGAAAGAGAGTGATTATGTGGGAGGGGGATAGAGAACATGGAGGGTGGGAATAATCATAATGTATTATATACATGTTTGAAATTATCAAAGAATAAATTTAATTAATATCAAAAATGTTTAAAAATTGTTAAGTTCTAATATATGGAATGACGTAGATGGCTGTCAAAACGTGCCAGACATAAAGAACTCATCCAAGAACTTGCCAATAATATTAAATTGTTGGAAGACCAAACTAATCTATGATGATGAAAATAAAATCAGTGGTGACTGAATTTAAGCTGAGAACAATCTGGCTTAATATCATGAAGAAACTTTTAGCTGAGGAAATCATGCATATCTTACTTCACTGAGATTTATAATAAATATACATATAGTTGCTAATACACACCAGAAGTCCACCCTTAAGATGATTTTACACTTAAACCTTTCTTACACTTAAACCTTACTCATTTATCTTATTTTAACCAATTTCATAGAGCAGCAGCTACTTGAAAGCATTTTGCATATTTTTGGTGTCTGAGGCTGCATCATCAAGGCTGTCCATGTCTCCTCCCTTCCCGCTGCAATAAATCCCTTCTTAGCCAGGAGCCAACCACTCAAGCCAGTCTTCCACCCAGGGTGCTGAGCTCTTAATAAAACCAGAGGATAAAAGGTGAGCACAAACTGCCCCACAACTGCTTACTCTGGAAAAAGTGGCCAACATCCCTCCAGGGGTAATCCTCTTAAAGATGTAAATTTGCAGGAAACACTTCTTGTAGCTTTTATTCACTGTTCAGACATTCCTATAGTGTCTGTTTAATTTTTCTCATTCTGAGCTTTTGTCTTGTTTGCAGTCCTTCCCAGTATGATGATGGGTTTATAGGCTAGTAAGGCGGACAAGTAGATAGATTAATGAATTCATTCATTCAGTAAATAACAAACCTCATCAGTCCTGGAAAACCATGCTGGCAAAGAGTAGTATGTGGACAAATGAGGATCCAAAGAGAGAGGAAAATGGCAAGTGATTGGGGAGCTGGTATACTATCTTAATGTCACCCAATTCAGCTCATTAGTTTTCGAAGAAAGGATGAGAAAAATGTTTGGGTCTAAGATCATTATATTAAGGCTGAAGTGAGAATACTTACTGAGAAAAGTAACCTGGACGAGATCAGACTTGTAGCAAAAGACAGGACTCTGTGGATATCTGAGTTAAAGGCAAACCCTAGCTGTAATTAACAGTTTAACAAGTACTGACATTTCATAGGATTAGACCACAAAGTGCTTGTTTCCATTCTAATTTTGTAAATGGAAAAAATGAAAGAGATTTTCAGGTGAACATTATGAAAGTGGTTGGACTTAGACTGGGTGCTTGGAGTAGATTTCCCACATAATGATCACCCATGTTATGAAACTTTAAATGAGCAACAAAGAGCTACTGAAAATTATGAGGTCTGGAAATGTTAAAGAAAAGTAGAGTTCATTAAGAAATAACTTTCAATATTTTCAAAGTGTGAAAGATTTAACTTTATTGTTTTACAAATTTGGTTTGCTTCCTGAACATTTATTGTGTTAGTATTCACAGTATCCAAGATGTAGACTCAATCTAGGTGCCCATACACAGTTTCCCTTTGTTTTGAAAAATATTTGCAATAAGTATTCTTTGTACTAGTAAAGTGCAAGGAACCATTGAGAGTATGTCAGTCAATGGTTTTGAATGAAGATAAATGGAGAAGTTAAAGTCTGAACATTTATTTATAGCTTTGGGTTGACATCCAGTGGAAATACGTAACTCTCCATTTGAATAGCTTCTAAATGTGCTCAGAGAGAAAACTGTGCTGTTATATTTGCTTGTGCAATGAGCTATCTTTGTTATAACTGAGGAGTTGACTGTGCTTAGTTAACTAAAGAGCTCAATGTGATGACATTTTATTTTCCTTTTTGCTTTTTCTTATTAAAATACTTAATCATATTTGGTACAGATTGATAAAAATCAAAACCACTAGCTACCCACCAGGAGTCTATCCAATGTTCAAGTGGGGTATTCTTCAACTCGGTATCATCTGAAGACTGCCCACACTATAGATATAGGCCTGTCATCTTCCTCATTGCTGTGAACAAAGATGTGGAAGAAACAACACCAAGGAAGAAGGTCTTGTTTTTATTTCTGTTTCTAAGGGATTCCAGTTCAGGTGCTTGTGGCACAAAGTATTATATCTTGGCAAATTCACAGACAGCTAGATAAAACTAGAGAGAAATGTAACATCCAAGTCACTTTTACAATCACCAACTAGGAGCCATATCCCAGAGTTCTATGGTTTCCTCAAGAAGGGCCTCTAGAGAGGAAACAACTGTTTATACTGTTGATCTGTAGGTAACCTTTCAAAGTCAAATCCTAATGGCCCACATTTATAGCTTCAATCAGTTGGTAATTAGTTTATGAACTTCAGTAATGATTTGATCTTTAAACTCAATTCTGATTTCATTTGACCAGCTAGAATCACCTAGTTCCAAGCTAAAACTTGTCAGACCAAATTTGACCAGTGTCTAAATTGGCCAGTGATGGATTTACATAAAATAGAAAAAAAGAGAAAAATAACCAGTGTGCATTAAAACATACATTTATAGGGCTTAGAGGTGCTTCAGTCCTTAAGAGATCTCCTTGCTATCCTACAGACCTGAGTTTGATTCTTAGCATGTACGACCACCTGCAAACATTAGCTCCAGGAATCTAATACCTGTTTCTGGCTTTCATGGGCATTATAATCATATGTGTATATAGACACATTCACAATACATAGAAATGATTTTTTAGTCTTTTTGTCTTTAGAACACACTCTCCTCTGTATTATATATTCAGAAAACTCATACTTTTTAAGAAAATATACTTCTCTCTAGAAGGTAGAAACAAATGTTGTAAAATGTTCTCTACTAAGAAAAAATGTTTTATTAATAAAAATGTGTAAAAATTGTATAATATACAGAAATATATACATACATAGCTAAGCAAATACCTTACATAAAATATTTGAAGGAGCAAGCAAAAGAATCCTTGTGAGAATGTCTTGTTCCTGCTACCAGTTCGGTATATTTTTTACTCTTCTGTGACACAGCTTTAAATAAGATGCTAAGGAAGTCAGATGATGTTACACAAGATTCATTAGAAGCTGATAAAGATCTGAATGAAAGAGGTTTATTGGAAGTTGCAGTTAGGAACAATGTCTGTGAGGAAATGAGAGAAAGTTACACTGTGCTTCACTGATCACAGAGATGTCAGCCAAACCCTTGGGGAGCTCTGGAGCAAGAATATTCCCTTGAAGTTTCAAAAGAACACACACAAGGTTGTACAGACGGTGTAACTGCATTTCACGTATTCAGACAAGGCATGCAACCACAGTGAGAGTGACTTTTATGGGGAACATGTCCTTTCAGTCTAGGGTAAGTGCCAGAGAGTGCAGCAGCTGTGGATATTTGCCGAAGTCCTTGAGCGTATTCAGCAGATGTCAACCAATATTTTACAAGTTGTCCTACTCTGTGTTGGGGAGTCCCACTAAACATAATCTATGGAGTGGCCCCACTAAGCAAAGTATGTAGGTGACTGGCTGTGAATACCAGTTGTTTCCTGTCTTAAACTGCTATGCCTCCCTATTAAGAACAGCTGTGGGAATCTTTCCACGGCCCATTGGTAGTGTGTTTTACATCTTTGAGCATACTTATAGTTGTGGATAGTAAAGTCTGTTGTATAGAAATAATACCAGATTTTTTTCTTTACTGACAGAGAAAGTAACAGTATTTTCAGTCTCAAACAAATAATTTTAGACTTCAGAACAATTTCAAACAGATTAAACTGTTCCTGCAGAATATACACAAAAACTAATTCACAGATGTTTATTGCTAAATCAAGGCCAGGCTGTTTTGACACAAACCCCACCTTGCAATAGTTGACTTTCTGAACATACCCTGACCACACAAAGTTCATCAGCTACTTTGCTCTATGTGGTTTGTGGCCCAGATTTTTCAGCCTAGCCCTGAGGTTCTGATACACATCCCCACAGACTCACAGACATGCATACCAGTAGTCCCCCAGTCCCACAGAGACAAACAGACCTTCAATTAATTTTATGCTGATTGGTTTAGGGCCCAGCCATATATGCCCAGGGCTTAAAGGATTTATCTATTTCTTTTTTTTTCCTTGTTTTTGTTATGAATAAAGTCTCATTATTTTTTAATCCATGTATCCCCTATTCAAACTCCCTTCCCCCTCCTGCCTCTCCCAGTCACTCTCTCTTCTCCCTATCTCCTTATCTTCTCCCCAGCAAGGGCAGGAGGTCCCAAGGTCCCAAGGTGGCTCAGTTCAGCATCCACCCAGGCAGATCCACTTTCCTCACCCCAACATCAAGACTGGGTCAGGTGTTCCTCTGGAGGGAATGGGCTCCAAGGTGTCAGTCCAAGGTGTTGCAGATCACAAGGTGTTCAGTGGTTGAGGTTTGCAGCTTGGACATGCTTTGCTTTTTATTTAGAGTTTACTAATGAGTGAGTACATCTCCTGCTTATTTTTTCTGAGTTTGTGATACCTCGCTCAGGAGGATATTCTCCAAATCCATTCATTTGCCTGCAAATTTTAGGATATTATTTTTTCTTACTGCTGAGTACTACTCCATTGTGTAGGTGTACCCACAGTTTGTTAATCTATTCCTCGGTTGAGGGGCATCTAGGTTGTTTCCAGGTTCTTGCTATTACAAATAATGCTGCTATGAACATAATTGAGCCAATGCCTTTGGTGTGCCAATGTGCATCTTTAGGATATATGGCCAGTGATGGTATTGCAGGATCCTTGGGGAGATTGATTCCCAGTTTTCTGAGAAACTGCCATACTGCATTCCAGAGTGGCTGAACAAGCTTGCACTCCCACCAACAATGGAGGAGTATTCCCCTTGCTCTGCAACCTCTCCAGCATAGGCTGTCATCTGTGTCTTTTATTTTAGCCATTCTGACAGGTGCAAAGTGGTATCTCAAAGTTGTTTTGATTTGCATTTCTCTGATGGCTAAAGATGTTGAGCACTTTTTCAAGTGCTTTTCAGCCATTTATAATTTTTTTTTTGCTGAGAATTCCCTTTTTAGTTCTGAATCCCATTTTTTCATTGGGTTATTCAAGGTTTTGGGCTCTAGTTTCTTGTGTTCTCTATATATTTTAGAGATCAGTCCTCTGTCACTTGTAGGGTTGGTGAAAATCTTTTCCCATTTTGTAGGCTGTTGTTTTGTCTTATTTGCTGTATGCTTGACTTTACAGAAGCTTCTCAGTTCCACTTATTTATTGTTGTTCTTAGTGTCTGTGCTACTGGTGTTATATTTAGGAAGTAGTCACCTGTGCCAGTGTGTTAGAGGATTTATCTATTTCTTAAAACATGTGCAGCTTTTTACTCTTCCAATAAACATGCTCTTCACTCTGATCAGTATTGGTCTTGAGGCACTGGACTAATGCAATACTTCCACCATGGTTATGTAGTTTGTGTGCTCTTGGGAGCCAAAGTCAACTTGGCCATATTTTATAAGTTAGCTCCAATAGCTAGCCAGCAGTCTTTGCCTTAGATAGCCATTTACCAGAAGCTACATTCTTATTGTTTTAGGTAGTCTCCTTTGACTCTCTCAGCTCAGCAGGTGACATCCTCTAGGCCTTCTTCTATAGCTCTCTCAGCTCAGCAGGTGACATCCTCCAGACCCTCAATCGATAACAGATAAATTTCCATACTAATTCTATCCTGTCTGTTACTCTCCCTCAAAGGCTTGCCACATTCTTTTGTATTTCCCACCCCCTTTCCTCCCAGCAACCTGCATGGCAGAGATTCTGTATAAATATTGGCTGTAACAATAAAGCAAGAGGAGGACTTGAACAGAGAGATTTGTCTTGTCCTTCGTTCTTTGTGTTCCTGCCTTCCATTTGTTTCGTTCCTAGATTGAGGTCCATGCTGAAGACCCTGCTGGCCGGGGAAAGTGTACTTTGACTCTTATTATGATTAAATGTAAAGAGACTGTCAGCCAAAATAGCAACACACAGTATAATTGCCCTTATTCTTCTCATGTGCTTGAAAATTGTATCTTGTTTTTCTTGCTATAAATTAAAACAATCCTTTACCTTTACACATCTATTACACATAAAACAATAATTAATGTGCTTTAGCAAAGATACAATATGCATATTAGCTAAAATTTGCACCACTCTTTGATGTTTGCTATTTGCTTGGTTTTTCCTCTTTTAGGGACAAGAATGAAAAATATGGAAAGATTTTGGGAACTACAGAGGGTTTGCTATTTTCTCTGACTAATTTTGATTCCTGAAAAAAAAAGGAGTAGCTAAGCTTCAAGTTCCAAGCAGGTCTTTATCATTATGAGATAGGACAAGAAACAAATAGGATTTTACCAGACATGGCCCTTAGCTGCAGCTCTGGCCCAGATGTCACCATGGCATTGGGTAGCAGTGTAGGCTACTCAGAGCTTTATGGCCCAAGATGCATCATGGCCCTCAAAGTCCAACCTGGACTTGGGTGGCTAACCTGATCTGGGCATCCACACAGCCCTTGGTAGCAAAAAGAGCCACATAAGTGAACCCAGCCCCTGGCCACTGTAGGGCCATGGACCCAGACATGGTCATCAGCAGCAGCCAAGGTTTGGATGTCACCATTGCTGCAGGTGGTGGTAAAGGCCATGTAGGTTGACATTGCCCCAGTAACAGCATGACCTCTGGGTACTAACAAGGCCCTGGGTGGTAGCCCAGACCACTGGAATTAGTGTGGCTCTTAGGGAAACAGGTTAATTTTATTTCTTTAACATATTTTTACTCCCAATAAAACTTTACTTTGAGAATCTCTGCCTTACAACTGGTTACCCAAAAAATCTAAAATAACAGATAAAAATATCCTCTGAGCATGGTAAGTCATTTTCACCATAGGACTTTTATTCTTTGAACAGTACTTAAGTTAACTTCAATTATTTCCCTGTTACTTCATGCGCTTTGCTATAAATCATACAGAGGGGAAGAAGGGATTTATTACTCTTCCTTTTAAATGTGCACTAACATTGGAGTGGGCTTACACTGATAAACATAGCAAAGTAATGATTTTGATTTTATTTCAGGTTTAAATTTGACTGTCTGCATTTTGTAAAACCAGACTGAGAAACCAAAATGATATGGGTACAACTTATGAAAGAGAACTAAGGTGCCTTGATCACAAGTTTGGGCTGACACCCATGTTCATAGTCAATGTACCTGCTAACTATAAAACCTCCATGAGATAGTCTCACCTAATTGGTAGATCTGTAGGTAGCTTAAATTCTAACCAGTGGCATATGGAGTACAATTACTAATGGAGTCAGAGAACATTATGAATAATCAAACAATTATTCAAAGTTATTAAATAGGGATCTATTTGTTATGCAGCAGTGATATAAAAACTGAAACCTCAAGATAAGGTAGTAATATTGTTATGAATGAAGAGTTGCCTAGAATTCATAATGTGAGAAAGAGGCTATGCATGTTACAGAGAAGAAAAGTAACCATCAAATTTATACAGCTATGAACCTTCTCAATTATGATAATAGCCTGCCTGCAAAATAAAGCCACTGGTGCAATAGCAATATAAATGTTATAGGAGTAACGAATCACATTTTGACTGAATTTAAGGACCACTCCAGATATGTAACACATACTTGATACTGTTAACAAACCCAAGAACCTGAACTAGAAAAGTCACAGAACCAAGATAAAATAACTAATACTCTCCTAAATGAACACAGCAATAAAACGACTCCTAATAACACATGGCTGGCATCACTCAACCCTCATTAGAGAAACTTCTTGAAGTAGATGGCAGTTAACACAGACTCAAAACCATACATGATATAAACAGTGAGAGATTACGTAAAGCTTAGGCATAAATGTGATATCTTTGTCACAGGCTTCTCAAGGCTCAGAGAAGATGAGGCAGAATGATTTTAAGAGCCAAAGGGAGTAGACAACTTCAAGGAAACATTTCTCAGATGCAGAAGAGAAGATGTGAAACAAGGTAGATAAACTTATAGAAACTGGTCACAGACTTAAAACCTGAATAAACTCATACGAACTAAATCCCAGCATGGAGAAAGCAAAGTGGGTGCAAAGTTTCCCTCCTAGCCAGGAAACTATTCACAATCTATAGCTGCTGAGAGAGGAGAAATTGTATCATTGAGATTTCTCCAGGGGAAAGGGTAACAGTACCTTTGTTCATGCTCTCTCCATGGAGGGGATCTATGGGAGCTTCCTAGAGATGCTTGTCCTTCCTCTTACCTTAGATAGCATAGCTTTCTCAAGTTTAGTGTCCAGTCATCTTCATTTAGCTTCTCTTTTCTTCCTAACCTTGTTATTTTAACACCTGTTTCAACCTTAACACCAGTGTTCTCACCTGAAGTGTGTGATGTTAGATTTGTTCCTTCATAGCACCACAGAGACAGTAATGGAAGTTCAGGAGTCAGAGGCCACAAGATGGTGACACCTTACAGAACTTTGCAGAGTTTGTCCCATTGGTATCTATGGTAACAGGACTTGAGTTGCCAATGATTGTGTGAAAGTATTCAAGGTGGGTGTGTGAAATTTGGAGTGTGCATATGACAAAATATAGAAAGAAAGAAACAAACTAAAGATGGAATTGTTCATTTTATAGGAAGTACTCAGGAGATATTGAAAATTGCTGGGCTAGAAATGAAAATTTTTGACCTTTCCTACTCCTTCAATATATAAAAGATACTCCACATAGATTAAAAACTATAGACAACTATCAAATTCATAAGTATGCTAGTAAACTGCCTTGAAATTAATTAGCCCTAAATGAGGGTCTAAATTGTTTAGTCGTGTACACAGTGTGGTGGCCTATACCAGCTAGACAATAGTAATAATCTTCCCATCTGATTTGATTAATACAATGATTGTGTTTATTCTCTGGGTTGTTAGGCTAAATATTTAATATCTTGAAGCAAGTATAGAAAATGTAACCCTTTTAAATATAATTTGTGTATAGACTCTTACTGAAGTCATCATTTTTATATTTTTTATTTTGAAATTAAAATGCAATTATAGCACTTCCCCCTTAACTTTTCCCCCTTCAGCCTCTCCCATAAATACCCCACCATCCTGCTTTTGTTCAGTCATGACCTCTGATTTTTTATTTTATTTTTTGTTATACACACACACACACAATCTTCTCATTCCTCATATATGTGTGTATGCATATATACATATATATATATAATATTATATTAGGACTGACCACTCACACTGCGTAGTCAGCTGGGGGAATCTCCCTAGAGGAAGACTACTTTATCTTGTTCACAGCATTTCTTAGTTGCCTGAAATTTTTTGTTTAGGGTTGGAGACATTTTCATCTTCCATGTTAGTATGTGTTTGCTGTCATCTTTTTCTAGACCTTATTTAGGCAGTCATATTGTCTAAACTTTATGAGTATAGTTTATTTGACATTTCTAGGAGATACAATCTCACAGCAGACACCCTGTTCTTCTGACTATTAAAATAATTCTGTGCCACAGGCCACTAAATTATATACAGCAGATGACGAGCATTTGACAGGTTATCCTACCAAACAAACAATTCTGTGTTAGGAAACCCACCTAGTCAAAGCCCATTTTTTTTTTTTTTTTATTTGTTTGACATACACATAACACCCTCTCTTCCCTCTTTCCTTTCTTTCTTTCTTTCTTTCTTTCTTTCTTTCTTTCTTTCTTTTTTTCTTTCTTTCTTTCTTTCTTTCTTTGCCTTGGTGTTTGCCTGGAACTGGAACTACAGACAGTTGTTAGCTGCCATGTGGGTGCTGGGAATCGAACCAGGGTCCTCTGGAAGAGCAGACGGTGCTCTTAACCGCTGAGCCATCTCTCCAGCCCCAGCAAAGTCCTTTGAAGTGTCCCACTGAACAAAATCCTTGGAGTGGCCCCACTAGGCAAAGCTTATGGAGTGACTGACTGTGAATACCAGTTGTTTTCTGACTGTAACTTTCTCAGGTGCCACAGCTATTGCCTCCCTAATAGAAACAGATCTGGTGTTCTTTCCACAGCCCATTTCTAGTATGTTTCACATCTTTGGGCACACTTATATTTGTGGATAGTCAGGGAAGTTGATCCCTGTTTAAGCTATAATTCTGTCGTATAGCAACATATGAGAATCTCATTCTTAACTGACATTAGAAAGTAACAGTATTTTCAGTCTCAGAGACAACTGATTTTTAAATTTCAGAACAAATTGAAACAGAATAAAGTATTCCTGCACAAAATATATGAAGACTAATTCCCAGGTGTTGTTTATTGCTAAATCAAGGCCAGGCTGTTTTGAGACATATCCCCTTGTAATACTTGACTTTCTGTATATACCCTGACCATTCAAGTTTCAACCTGTCACTGTATTGTTATGTCCCAAGTTTCACTGTCATTCTCTGTCTGGGAAAAAGTTACATGCAAGGCCAAGCGTTTTCACTGGCCAATCTTTGTGACCTTATGAGCCTGAGAAAAACTGTACGACTCCATATGTTTTGAGAATTGGTTGGTCCTTGAAAATGTAATATATAATTGTCCAGAGTTTGGCTAAGGAAGCAGGGAGCAACAGCAATGTAGGGAGGGAGAGAGAAGGAATGGGTATGTATGGGTGAGAGTGTGTAAGAACAGCAGCAATGTAGAGATGAAGCTATGCAGATTGTGAGTGTATGTGTGTTGAGTGAGAGATGGAAAAGAAGCCTAAGAAAGGGTGAGAGCTATGTGAATGAGTGAATAAATGAGAGAGTGAGTGAGCAAGAGTGAGTGAATGATGTAGAAGAAGCATATTTGTGTGAATATGTGTGTAAGTTAGAAAGCTGTGTGAAAGACTTGTTGCTAAATATAGGAACTATGCAAAGAGCTGTACAAAAGTGTATAAGAACAATATAAAAGCTTATATGGTAAAAGACCTATGTATTTAAGATGAAAAGCTATGACTGTATGGAGATTTCTGGCTATGTGGAGATAGATAAATGGAGAAGAGGAAGAAAATGTATGTAAAAGAAAGGTATGAAGACATAAAAATAGATTTAACTGTGTATTGAGTTGTATGGCCATATGTTTGTAAAGTAAAATATGTATGTATAAAATGCAGCAATGTAGAGATATGTAACTGAATGAAGAAAAAAGAGTCAGAGACAGTTTTTAAGAAATAAGAGAGAAAGTTGCTACCAGAAGACTGTATGTTTCTTATTTTACCAGTCATTTAGATAGAGATTTATTCATAATTATTGCAGATACAAAAGTTTCTCATTCCTTTGCTACTCTAAGTCATTTTGTTTTCAGTAGTCTGGAGGAGATCATGGGAGCTGTTCTTTTGCAGTCCACATTGGTTCTATATGCATGAGCTTTCCCAAGTCTTCGGTTCAGGAGTTGGGTTGTAGATGGATCAGTTAGGGCTGGGTGCAACACACACACTTATTTTCCTGCATTTGGCATGCTTTCCCCCTTATTAAACATTCTTTAAGTCTAGTTAGGTAGTTATTGGCTACCACTAAAATATAAGTGCCACTATTGCACTGTTAAAGTTATTGTAACATATGGTTCTTAGGCATCATAGCTTGTTTGGGCTGTTGATTACTTGCTTCCCTTGTAAGCTTGCTTGGCACCTCCTGGTACTATAAAAGGTAATCCTCAGGGAGTGGGCTGTCTGTTCACACCAAGCTCAGATTCTCTGGGTCCTGTGTCCAAAGTGCATGGTATTTTCAGCAATAGGGATTTACCTTCAACCTCTGGGAGGCAACCAAGGGCCTCAATATTATGCTATAATGTTTTGAAAATTTTTTGGTCTTCTGGACCAACAGTTGTAATGGAGTTTCTTATGACTGCTATTGCAGATTTGTTGGATGTCTATGACTCTTGTCGTAGAATTGCCAGTCTAGATAGAAAATTTTTAGTTAATATAAAATTTAAATATTGTATCAGTAATTTTAGTTAAATAGGTAATAATATGATTTATTATGACTTTTATCTTTAAATATCCAATATACAAGGTCAAGTAAAACAAACTACATATATAACATATCTTTTTTAAAGCTATATATATTTAACAACTCGGAGTATATTCTAGTACACATATAAAGATGATGTGGTAACTGAAGAAATAATGCAACACTGAAATAATGGAATATTAACCCAACAATAACAGAAATTCAAATGTGGATTTTCATGAGAGACAGCCAACATGTGAGGCATGAAAAGAAAACATCATAGGCTCTACTTGTGCTGTCTACTACAGATAAAAAATAGAATACTTCCTTTGTGGTTCTGCATTACACTAAAATATGAGTCAGATATGACAGTATTTCTCCTTGTTAACACAGAATTTACAGCTATAGGAACAAACCATATAGCCTTATGCTTTTCAGATCCCTGAAAATAAACAACTATTTTCAAAAACTGTTACCTTATTAATCAGCAGAAATACAAGAAAATAAAATAGGAATATAATTCACCTCACTTCTCATCTCTTTATTTTGGAATGTCATTCTGTTCAAACAGTCCAGTCCAGTCCAGCTTCATTATGTCATATTGCCAAGGAGCATTACTGAGCTGCAAAGAGTACAACAGTTAAGACAGTTTTCGAGACTGGTGTCTCTATGTAGTCTTGGCTCACCTCAAACTCATAGAAACCCACTTGCCTCTGCCTCCTGAGTACTTGAATTTAAGGTATGTACCACCAGAAGATTTACTGCTATTTATTTACTTTATTGCTGCTATTTTAAAAATATGTTCATATGCACAAATTATGTAAGTGAATACATACATTTGCACACACACACATTATTTGTAAGGCCACGTATGTGCCACAGTACAAGTATGAAGGCAGAGGTCAGAGGACAACGTGATGGAGTCAGTTTTCCCCTTTATACAATGTGTATTCCAATAAACCAACTCAGGTCCCAAGGTTTCTGACAAGTGTTTTTGTACACTGAGCTATCTTATTAGCCTCTTTATTTGTTCGTGTATGTGTGTGTGTGTGTGTGTGTGTGTGTGTGTGTGTGTGTTTGTGTGTGTGTGTGTATGTGTGTGTGTTGTCTGTGTTTGTAGGTGTGCATGTCATGCATGTATGGGTACCTAAAGAGGTTAGATGAGGATGTTAGATCCCTTGAAGGTGTAGTTAGATATAGCTTTGAGCCATCCCAAGTAGGAAGAGCACCTCATTAGGCCCCAAACGGGAAATTAGATCTAACAAAAAGAAGGATAAAAACGACCAGAGTAAGATTCTCTTATTTGAAAAAAATTCCCAAATTCATGATACTCCAAAACCATAAACATTCATACTACAATTAGAAATTCCAAATAAATAAATGGATATACAAATAAAACTCATGTTAGCATGTTTTCACAGAAGCTCCAAGCTTCTGTGGTTTCCTCAGACTGTAAGCCAGAAAAACCCTTTCTTCTGTTAGACACTTTGCAGGCTCTGTTATCACAGCAATAGAAAGTGACTAATACAGAGTTCTTCTAGACAAAAAATTATGATGATAAAGTCCTGGTAAATAAATCAAGAAACAGTGGCCATTGAACTATTAACTAATGCCAACTTTTCCCAGAGAATAAATAAAAGAAAAATCAGCTGGAAAAATATTCACAACAGGCTACTTACAGGTCATGTCAGTCTGAGTCTATCTTTAAAATACGAATATGAAGAAACATAATTCTTGTCTCAGTATAAGTTTGGTCTGCTTTTATTGCCCATGTCCTATATAGCTATAGTCTGTTTTAAGTAATCTCTGACTGTAGGGCTTTAGTTTATTTACAAACATGCAGCAACACCTGCATTTCAAGAGATCTAATTGTTATGGTTGTTAATATATACATAAACTCATATAGACTAGCAAAACAGCACTTGTAACAATTTGAATGTCCTATACTCAGGGACATTCTTATACTCTTCCAGGCATAAAGTAAAAGAAAGCTGTCAATAGACACTGCCATAGTGGGGAAACATTGTGGTGTGAGGAACAAAGCCTGGATCTTTATACCCTTAGGCACAGATTTGAATCAGTATGATATCATTTACAAGTCACAGAAATTGAACCAAAATTTATTAATGATTTTGTCTCAGTGCCCACACCACAATTCATAATATTTTTAAAGATAGCTTTGACATCTATGAGCACTAAATTTTCCATATAAAATTCTATTTCATTCTCAAACATAGGATTTCAATTTCATCACTGATTTTCTTTTCATAGACATTGTGGACATAAATTTAATATTCTTTAATTAAATTTTCACCCATAACCATATTATCAGGCAATTATCTTTGACAAAACCATTTATTCTCAACTTAAATAATAATAAAAGTCTCTATTACTACTTACCCAATTGCTGTGCTGTTGTTTAAGTCATTTCTTTATAGAAAGAGAGAGCACTGATGACCTAGTAGTCAGTAGGTTTTGGCAGTATATGAGGAATCCAAAAAGTGAAATTGATTGAAAAAGGATAAGGTAGTTTTAACTAAATTGATTAAGGTGTCTTTTCTTAAATCCAAAGTTATAGTTGTGCTCTCCTTTGTATTCTCTTCATCCAGCAGCTCCTCAGTTCATCGATGGAGATGTAAGCCAAGTACTTTGAAGCTCAGCAGTCCCTTGTCAAGAAAGGCTCAGCTCCCTATTGTTGCACTCTGAAAACTTGAAGGCTTAACCTCTGGAGCTCATTATCCCTTGGACTAGGATTCATGATTAACTCAGTGTGGGAGATGTTGAACTAAAATGTATTTCTGTTTCAGTGTCCATCACTGGATTTCAGGGAAGAAATCAAACAATTGAACACATTGTTACACTATGCTGCCTACTATAGAACAGAGACCACTGTTGCCTGATCTTGCTGTCAGTACACCTGCTTTAGCCACATTGACATCTTGCATTTTACTTTGTTTCCTGCTCCTTGTGGTGAAGAATACAAAATAATACACTAGCTGAGAGCTGCAGTGAACATCTTCAGTTTTCTCTTCAGTTAAAAGACAGGTTTAAAAGTATTCTTCTATAAACTTCTCTGTTTTTCATTACAAAAACACAAAATCATTAGCATATTAATGACAGATGCATTTATTTTTACATATTCATCAGTGCTTATTCAAGTGCCACCTGGAAAATCTAGAGATATGCTAGAGGATATAGAGCTAGTTGTATTCTAGTTCTAAGTTGTTTTTTTTTTTCTTATAGATTTTATAGTTTTTGTGGTAGGTAAGAGCATAAAACATATACAACAGTGACAGTGTAGCTCCAATGTGAAGGTAAACAGCTTCTTCTCCAAAAGGCTAATCTAACTTTATAGAAGTTAATGAAGATGTATAGACTTTGGGTCTGTTTAGTTTGGATGTATAAATTTTTTCACATGGATTGAATAACAAATTATTTTATTTTTTCAAGAGATAGTGTTCAACTTCCTTCTACTTCAGTGTATACTAGATGTTCTAATTTTTTAAAACATGTATCAAAAAGTTTGTAGACATATTTTAAGCCACCTCTCCATAAAAGTCCTCAAATCCTAATGGACTTGGCAATGTATGCAGAGAGAGATGGATTAACACTTAAGAACACATGAGAATCTCCAAGCAAGCAAGACTAGTATTAAGGTACTATTGATGAAGACAATTACCCACACAACTCATTGAACATAAAGAAAACTAACCAGTGCCTATATAGACAGTCTTACTCAATGTTCTATTGCTCTGAAGAAACATTGTGACCATAGCAACTCTTATAAAGGAAAACATTTAATTAGGGCTTTCTTAAAACTCAGAGTCCATTTTATGATGGTGGGAACAAGGCAGCAGGCAGACAAACATGGTGCTGAAGATGTAACTGAGAGTCCTACATCTGGATTGTCTGGCAGCAGGAAGAGAGACACTGGGCCTGGCTTGATCATTTGAAACCCCAAAGCCTATTTTCACTTTCTTCAACAAAGGTCACCATATATTCCAACAAGGCCATACCACCTAAGTCCTCAGCCACTCCCTAACTAGGAAGCATGCAATTACATGAGCCTATGAAGGACATTCTTAAGTTCTGCATTTTACTACCTGACTCCCATAGACTTGTAGTCAAATCATAGTGCAAATACATATTTAGTCCAGCTGTAAAAGTCCACAAAGTCAATTACGGTATCAATACTGTTTAAAAGTTCAAATTCAAAGCTTCTCATACCCACGGCAATCTCTTAAATCTAAACCTTATGAAATCAAAATAAAATAGCAGATCACTTTTTACCAGAATACAGTGACAACTGATAAACATTACCATTATAAAAGGCAGGAAAGGGAGCATTGTGAGGAAATATAGGACCAAAGCACCATCCAAAAACAGCAGGGTAAACTCCAAACTCTGCATCTCCATGTCAGATGTCAAAATGCTCTTCAGAGCTCCAACTCCTTTCAGTTTTGTTGACTGCGACACACTTCTCTCTTGAGCTTGTTCCAGCCCTGTTAGTGGCTTTCCTAGGCAGGTATCCCATGGCTCTTCAATTTTTTGGGATCTCCTGACAATCCAGGCTTTTCACCAGTTGGAAGCTTAGCTAGATGGAATCTTTCCTCGAGGTCATTTCTCTAATTTCCACTTAGCATTAGGCTTTTCTCTATTCTGCTCATCATTTTGTGCACAGGATTCAGATCCATTGCATTTCATGGTGCCTCATTTCTTCTCAAAATGTACATTTTGTATTTTTCTTACTGATCATCCTACTTTTCTTCATTGATCTGCATAAAATTTCCCACTAATAAACATGTGGTACAGTCAATGCTAGGCTCTTTGAAATCTTCTCTATCAATGCCAATAATCCTGAACTCTTCAGTTTAGCCTTAGGCAGGTTTTTCAGACAAAGGCAAAATGTAGACATATTCTTTGTCACAATATTGAAAGAATAATCTCTTTGCAACTTACTAATATCTTTCTCCTTTGAAACCTATTGAGCCAGGCCATCATTATCTACATTGCTCTAAACACCACTGTCTTCCCTAATCCAACATCCTCAAGTGTACATTCTGCCAACAGGAAGCATGGTCAGGAAAGTCACAACATATTGTCTGTTTCTGGTATCTACTTCTGCCTTAGTAAACATTCTGTGAAGAGACACCATGACTATGCCAACTATTATAAAGAGCACATTTAATTGGGACTACCATGTGGTTCAGAAGTTCAGTCCGATTTTATCATGGAGAGAATCATGGCAACAAATAGGCAGACATTATGCTGAAGAAGTATCTAAGAGTTATACATTTGGATTGGCAGGCAGAAAAAAGAGAAAAATGCTGGGCCTGGCTTGAGAATTTAAAACCCAATGCCTGAACCCCTAGTGGCAAGCTTTCTACAACAGGAACACAACTCCTAATGCTTGTCAAATATCAGCTACTCCTTAATGAAGGAGCATTCAATTACATCAGCCTATGAAGGAAGTTTTCATCATTACATGATAGTGTTTTTGATACAGAAAAGTACTCAGCATTCTACTAAAAGAGAAAGGTAAACTGTAGAGGGATTCAGGTGTTAGCTGGCAAAGCTTGGAGGTGTGTCTCTGGAGTTCCAAGACACTGAATGGGGCATGGCTAGATCCTTTTGAGAACCCAGGACACTGACCTCCTCCCTGTTTGTTCCTGCATTCTTGGGGAACAGATCAAGCATCCATTTTGGGACATTTCCACTCTCCAAGAATTGTCTGAAGGTTCAGTTTGTATCAGTGAGTGTTCATATACTCCATTAATAAATATTAATCCTTTATATGATACCTTGCTAGTAAATTTTCCATGATATCTGGCATTCATGTGGGTTTAGCTCTCAGGGCTAGCCCCTGGGCTGGGAGAGGTTAGGGCAGGCACTCTGGCGGTGCACCTGGTAGTGCTCCCCATGCTCCTGGAGGCTCCATCTAGCAATCACCCTGGCTATTCTCACTCCATGTCTAGAAGATTCAGACCTCTCAGGCTTCCCGGAAGAGGGCCGCTGATGTGTTCTGACACATGCCTCAGTGTCCTTGCAGCTGGCCCCCTGGGCTACATGCAGGCTAGCAGTGCCCAATTGAATGAACAGGTCTGGGACTCAGGCCCCAACTGCCTGCAACTCTTCCACTGGAGAGCAGCCTTTTCCCCCTTCTAGCAGCTTCATCTAGGAGCCCTTTTTCTCTGTGCTAGCCATGGCTTTTGGGCCTTTAGCTGATTGCTAGATGAACCTTAGTGATACCGGCACACCTGCATTGTGTGCCTATAGCCACTGGAGGCACATACCTGAAGCTGTGTGCCTGCTCGAGACCAGGAGTTATTGTTAAATGGGGGATATCACTGCTTTTCAAATTCAGGTTCTGTCATATTGCTCTGATTTGGGGAGAAATTGCTCTGGTATGGTTATTCGGTTTGTTTTTTTTACACGGGCCATATTATAAGAAACTACCTGGCCCAGCCTACTGTGTTCCAGAAAGTGAGACATTGGACGCAACTGCAACACATGCTGGCCAAACGTTGCCATTGCATCTGGTTTGTGGTAATAATACGTAGCATTTTTTCCCCACAATGGCTAACAATCTCTCTTCTCAAGACTTCATGAATTTTTTACTAATATGATTGAGAATTTCTTGCATGAGTATATTTTTGAGGGCTTTAATCCCTCAGTCCTGTTACTTTTTGGCTTGATTCTATATTTTATATTTCACAAAAAGGGCCTGATACGCATTCTAAATATGAGATGATAATTAGCATAGTGGAAAACTTGAAAATCTAGGAATGAGCATTTGATGGATGATTTGAAGTGAAGATTTAAAAATCAGGAATGGGCAATTTATGGATGATTTAAAGTCTAGGAATGAGCAATTGCTATCTGAAGTGTGTAATATAGAAACTACAACCGATAAATTGGCAGGCAAAGTTAATTTCCTGGAAATTGGCATGACAAACTTTCAGATAGAATTTCCTCCTCAGACATAAATATTAAGAACATAAAGAGAAGTGCAGAGTTTATATTAACAATGAGAACAAGAAATTTATTAATTATGTTAATGATGAGAATAGAAAAATTGTTGAGTCTATGTGGTCTCTAGAAAGATTGAGTATTCAAGAAAATCATACCCTAGAAAAAACTATGGTCTCCTAGCTTCAGGAATGGTAAGACTGTGTGGCAATACTGGAGAAGGATATTAAGACACTATGGACCCAGAACAATTCAGGACAACCCCCTATGAGGTATTAGGGTAATGAACATGTTCTGCCTAAGGTGGTGAATATCAAAGGGATACCCTATTCTCCACCAATATTGCTTCTAGTTCTGATTCAGACAAAAATAAGTGTATGAGGAGCCCCCAGAATTTGTGGAGTGTGATTATGAGCAATCTATATGAAAGATATAACGGATACCAAGGAAGCTATATTACTCAACTTATATAAAACAAACTCTAAATGCATGCTCAACAAAAAAAATAGAATAACGTCTAATGATGTTAACAGCTGCTACATTGGATTATAGTCAACATTTACAATAGAGAAATTGGCTTAGCGAAAAGCCTAGGGCCATAGAGCTTCAAGAGAAACTTAGGGGCTTTTGAACTTCTCAATAACAAAGCCTTGGTGAAGGCTCGTTTGCTGATGTGAAGGTTCAAACTACTTACGAACATACATTGTTGCTGTGCTGTACTGCTGCATTGAATGCTTGGGAAAAAATTTAGACCCAGGACAGAAAACTGAGACATATGCCAAGGTCAGACAAAGCCTAAGAGAACCTTATACTGATTTTCTGGAAAAGGCTAACCAAAGCTGTATTTAGAGTAGTATCAGATCCAGAAGTTAGGAAGTAATTAATACTCTTTGGCTTTTGGCCATGCTAATCTGATATGTAAGAGAATGCTTATGCCACTAAAGATCAAATCTGCACCCATAGAGTAATGCAATCAATGCTGAATCTTTCCTTTGTGATAAAGAAACTGGGTAGGCCAAGTCATTGCCAATGTTAGGGTGAGGAATAAAAGCATCACTTGATTTAACTGTGGTAAACCAGGCCGTATAAAAATAAATTGTATACAAGGTTCTCCTGGGAATAATGTGCACCTTATGAATGATTCAAATACAAGGTTGTTACCTTCTGGGTTTTGCAGGAGATGTGGCAAAGGCCAACACTGGACAGATGAATGTAGGTCCATAAGAGATAAACAAGGCAATCTTTTACCATTGGGAAATGCCTCTCAGGGATTCACCTGGAAGCCCCCAGAAATCAGTTCTCGAAGCCAAGGAAGGGTCAATCATATCTAGTCACAGTGGAGGAGCCACCTCTTCAGAATGAGTAGGATATCTAATGCCTGAAATAGAGGACCATACAGCATTGGATAATAGAACAACTTTAAGGGAAAAATTGACAGTTCAAAAAACAGCCACAAAACAAATATTCTGGCAGACTTCCATAAATGAACAAAGACCAAAGTTAAAAATACAGATAGATAATATTTATATCCAAGGTTTAGTTAACATGGGAGCTGACATTTCAATCATAATCCCATAATCATGGCATCCAAGTGGCCTCTAAATGAGGTAAATGTTCAATTTCTAGGTATTAGAACAATATCTCATGTGAAACAGAGTGTAAGGTGGCTTGAATACATAGGACCAGAAAGAAAGAAAGTAAGGTTGATGTCATATAAGGCTAACATAGCAGTGAAATTATGAAGTTGTGACCTTCTACAACAATGGAATGTGCAGACTAAAATCCCTCCAGGCTCAGATATTAACCAGAGACTTGATTATGTTTCTGAGAACAATATTTTAAGGTGCTAGGCAAAACAATCACCAGTCATTCAGGTTATGCAAAAGCATAGGTCACTAGCTGCTGAACCCATAAAGATACTAACAGTACTACCTTTGAAATGGTTGATAGAAAAGCCTATTTGGGTTCAGTAATGGCCTTTGACAAAGGAGAAACTGCAGGCTATAGAACAGGCTACAGGAGCATTTACAAGCTTAGCATATTGAAGAATAAACTAGTCCATGGAATTCTTCTATATTTGTTGTCAAGAAGAAATCTGGAAAATGGAGAATGTTGACAGATTTAAATGCAATTAATAAGGTGATTCAACCCATGGGCTCTTTACAATCTGGAATCCCCCTGCCTTCTCTGTTACATAAGGGATGGCCTATTATAGTTTTTGATTTGTAGGACTGTTTTGTTTTGTTTTTTTTGCCATACCTTTAAAGAAACAGGACAAAAAATTTGCCTTCACAATGTTCACATTTAATAATTCATGTTCAGTAAGGAGGTACTAATGGAGAGTCCTTCCATAAGAACTGTTGAATAGTTCTACATTGTGTGAATATTTTGTACAACAGCCACTAGAAGTGATATGCAAACAATTCCCACAATCTATCATTTACCATTATATGAGTGATATCTTGTTGGCAGATCACAACATAGATGCATTAGAAAGAATGTTTGAAGAAATAAAGAAAATATTGCCTGATTGGGGATTTTAAATTTCCCCTGGAAAAATACAAAGAGGATATTCTATCAATTATTACGATATAAATTAGGCCTACAGAAAATTAGACCACCAAAGTTGCAACTTAGGACAGATAGATTGAAGACTCTTAACAATTTCCAAAAATTGCTAGGAGATATTGCTCATATATAACCCATTATTGGTATAAAAAACATAATAGTTAATTTATTCAAAACCTTAGAAGGACTTAAATAGTCTCAAAGAATTTTCTGATGAAGCTGAAAGAGAATGACCTTTGAAAAAGAGATTACAAGAAGCACATGTGATCCATATAGACCCAGACCTCGATTGCATTGGTTCCCCCCCCCCCAAGTATTCTCCTACAGTCCTAATGTAAAGATAAAATATTATATTAGAATAAATATTTTTGCCACATAGGCTGTGTAAAAAGTTAAAACATATATTGACAAGATTTCTGATTTGATTTTTAGAGAAAAATTTAAACTTTGTCAGTTGACTGGAAAAGACCCAGCAGAAATTGTTGAACTTTTGACTAATGAAGAAATTGATCAATTATGGGCAGTGAACCTTGTCAAAAAGCCTGTAGTAGTTTTGGGAGGAGAGATTAATAACAAATATCTCCAAAGCAAGAGAATTCAATTTATAAAGGAAACTAACTGGATCTTCCCTCATGTGGTATGGGATAAACCTATTTCTGGAGCTTCTATTTTTTTTTTTTTTTAACTGATGCAAACAAATCAGGAGAAGTTGCTTGCAAATGAGGAAATTTAAGTAAAGTGGCTCAAAGCCCTTATAATTCTGTTCAGAAGTCAGAACTATATGCTATTATTGTGGTATTATTGGATTTTACAGGAGCTCTTAAGGTAGTAACTGAATCTCAGTATGCAGGAGTTGTTTTACACATTGAAAGTGCTGATTTTATTCCTGATGATTATTGAGTGACATATAGTAGGGTTTTTTTTTGTCTCAAAGGTTTTTTGTTTTGTGTTTTTTTTTTTTTCAGTGGGGGTCCCCTCTTCCTTCTGGATGCCTTGGAGAATGTTGGTAGGAGAAATTGTTTTTTATAGTGGGGAATCTAATGAATATTATTAACTGAAGATATTGAACTATCAGAACGAATTGTGTGTAGACAAGATTTTTAGATTAAGAGAGTAGGAAATGTAGAAAGAAGATTTAAAATTTAAAATAAAAGTGAGATAAGATTGGTCCCTATATATTTTACCTATTTTTTGTCTCACTTTAGGTGGCTTTTTTGATGTGAGACAGAGTTGTTAAAGTTTTATTTACCAGTACACTTGGGTTTAGAGAGGGAGAAAGCCACTTGCTCCACCTCCAAAGCCAGCCTTTTTTATTACCAAACCAGGACCTCCTATACATATATATGGGTACCAACAAAATTAATAAAGATCCAATTAGAAAAGGAGACCCCTTCTGAGAAGAAGTAATGGCTCATCCACAGATATGACAATTGGATACACGGGAAGTAAAACTCAATTAAGAAGGTTTGGGCAGGGGCTCATTTTTGACTTTTCAGAAGAATAGATATAACCATCTTCAAGACAGTAAAAGGACACTAGATGTTTAGATGTCTAAAGCTAAAGGGAGATCACTTATGATAGGACTACAGACAAAGGAATGTAAAGGTAATTGGTACATATATGCACTATTGGGTAATTTCTCAGTTATCACTGATTTATATTATATCACTCTAAAAAAATGTGGTCCTGGTTTGATTATGAATAAAGCTGGCTTTGGAGTTGAAGTGGCTTTCCCCTCTAAACTCAAGCACATTGTTAAAGTAAACTTGAGAGATTCTGTCTCATATCAGAAAAGCCACCTGGTTTGGGAAAAAAGACAGCCAGAATATATAGGGACCAATATTATTGTAATTTTATCTTTAATCCTGTTTCTCTGTGTATTACCTCTTTCCTAAATCTTCTCTGCATACAAATTTCTCCTGAAGATGCAAAAGATATAAAATCTTCATTTGATATCAATAATAATGTTTAGGTTTTCTTCTGTAAAAAAACAATTTTTCTTACCAGCAATCTGCAAAGCATTTGAAAAGAAGATGATGCCCCCCCAATCCAGTGATTCTATCTGATAGACAGAGAGAGAGAGAGAGAGAGAGAGAGAGAGAGAGAGAGAGAGAGATATGCACACCACTCAATGATTACTTTTGAAATATAGACTATTCAAGATGGTTGCCAGATAGTTTTCTATGATTATCCTTCATGTCACATGTTAACAAGAGTTCCAGATGGACTTACCCAGATCTCTGAGAATGGTTATAGATGTTTATAGTCATTAGGATATAACCACTGTCTTAGTTTTTTACAGAATCCCAAATAGATGTCACCGCCCACAAGTCAGCAGGAAACAACTCTATGAAAAACTACGCCCATCTTCCAATAAGTTTTGTCCTCGGATGGTTATGGATGATTATCATTTTGGTAGGGTAGTTATAAGTTAAAATTGGGCTGATAATAGAACAATAATATAGATTCAGGGATCTCTTTTTAAGAAGAGAAAGGGGAATAGATAGGACAGACATAGGTAAGTTATTGTAATTACCTATAAATAATTATTAGACAAATATGAGCCAAAAGCAGTTTGTACTGGTATAGATGCTTGTATAGTGATACAAATGTAAAAACATTTTATGTTTGATTGAGATAATTTGTATATTGATACAAATTATATCTGAAATTATTTTATATGTCTAAGGTAATTTGTATATTGATAGAAAATTAAATCTGTAATTGCCATATTTTGCACATGCTCTACCTCTTTTTATATTAAGCATATTATTGTCATTTGTATTATGCAACTTCTACCTTTGTTTAAGTATTGTACTCATATATAATTATATTACTCATAATATTTAAAAGATACTTTGTATACCTCTGTTTAGATATTTTGTATATGATATATGTATATATATATATTTAGGATACTGTTGTCATTTTGCACAGTACATGTTCCTTTGGCTAATGTTTATTTGATTGTCATACTGAAAGTCATCATTCAGAGACTGTACACCCATTTATAGATTGACTACTTTTACAGTGTAAGTTTCAGTATTTAGGATGATAAGAACTGCAAATCATTGTTACTTTTGGTTTGTCATATAATAGTTATGTTATTTAGGTTTCCCAGATACATGCTAGAATATATCAGATAGACAGGAGTCTTCAGTCACTTCATAGACCTGAATCATATGGCATTTAATGTTTTGTTATTCAGAATTCGGCCATGAAAGACACAACAACTCCTGGCATCACTGTTACTTTCCCGAGACAGTGTTAAGCATTGAGGACACTCCATTAGGAGTTTGTCTTCCTCAGTGAACAATGGCCTGTTGGGCAAAGAACTGCCCTTACCTTGACTGTTGTCAGTATGCATGCTGTCCAATCTGGATGAGCAGGATGAAGGATAGAGACCGTTTCTCCAAAAATGCCCTGGTTCTAAAAAGATCTGTCTCTTTTCATAGGCCTGTAGACAGAATGGTGGACACACTGCCTGTGCAGAAAAGCTGTGGGTAACTGTCCAGGTAGCTGACTGTCACTGTTCTCTCCTAAATTTTGAAAGCTACATTCTTGTGCTTCCAACCTTCAGGTAATATATTTTCTTTTTCAGGTCTTGTTGGGGTTGAAGACTAGACAGTTAAGGCTACTACCATTTTCTTTCTTAGCAAAGAGCATTCAGGTGTTGGATTGTTTTAACTTTATTTATTTATTTATTTATTTATTTATTTATTTATTTATTAATTATTTATTTATTTGCCTTGGTGTTTTGCCTGGAATTGGAACTACAGACAGTTGTTAGCTGCCATGTGGGTGCTGGGAATCGAACCTGGGTCCTCTGGAAGAGCAGACGGTGCTCTTAACCACTGAGCCATCTCTCCAGCACAGGTGTTGGATTGTTAATATTCAAGATAAACATCTTTAAAGTAATGCCTGTACCTCCCCATTTTTCAATACTCTAGATAAGCAGGATGTACCTTTTAATTGTCGTGTTTTAGTTGTAGTTGTTTGCCCTTGCTTTTGTTTTGCCTTTCCCTCCCCACAGACATTACGTTATAATTACTCCTATTGTACATAGTCTTATACTTAGTTTAGAACTTTCTTAGTTAGGCAAAAGGGAGAGATGTAGTAGGATTCAGGGGTTAGCTGGCAAAGCTTGGAGGCATGTCTCTGGGGTGCCAGGAGCTTGAATGGGGCGTGGCCAGACCCCATTGAGATGCTGGGACACCCACCGACCTCCTCCCTCTTTGTTCCTGCGTTCTCAGGAAGCAGACCAAACCATCCATTATAGGACATCATTTCCACTCTCTAAGAATTGTCTTAAGGTTGAATTTATATCAGTGAGTGTTTATATACCCCCTTAATAAATATTAATCCTTTATATGATACCTTGCTAGTAATTTTTCCATGATAGTAAACAGTAAGCTAGCTATAAATCCTTCAATATACATTGCTGACCTTCTGAAAAATATTCTCCTTCAATAGTGGTGCAAAACTTCTGTTAATAACAAATCATTAGCTGATTTTATTTAAGGTCCACTCCATGAGATGGAATCCAAAACCAACATTTCTTGGATGGCCAAGAACCTAGATAGTCCAGGGAATTAGGAGAAAAACCAACTAATGTTCTGCTAAAGGAATATAGAAATAAAGTTACTCATAATGATAACCTTCCATACTTGTAGAGTAGCCCCTTGCCTAGCGATCGTCAGAGGGGAACAAGTACAGAGATCCACATAGACACTATATGCAGAGAGAAGTAGATCTTGGAGCACTCAGTCCTAAAAGGGAAGTTTCCATAATATCTCTTTTCTTAGGGACCAGGGAACTAAATGCAAGAAAATGCACAAAGAAAAGAAGTTTCACAGGGAATTGAAAACACTCTGGACACAACAGTGACATAGGAACTTAGAGCAAATGAAGCATCATTCACATGTTCTGCGCGGGTTTACATCAGATATGGTCCTACAGCTGAGAGAAGCAAACACATGCTCTCACTTTTAACCCAGAATCTATCTCTAATTGATTTCCAGTTGTAAATAAATGTTTAGTCTCACTGGAGAAACAGATCAATCTTAAGTCTTTGCCTAAGCCCAGCAGTAGATGGCCAATGTGCTTTAAACATACATTATAGCTTCTGGTTTTGTGTTTTTAAGAGGTTTCTGTTTGTGTGAACATGTGTTTTACTAGATCTGTATGCAATTCTTGTGCTTTTTTTTTGGCATTTTTCCTTCTGTTTCCTTGTTTTGTCCTATTCTAATTTCTTTGTTTATGTTTTATTTATTTTATTATTATTCCTTAGGTACCTGTTTGTTTTCTAAAGAAGAAACTAAAAGATTATGGATTGGGATAGAAGGGAAGGTGGGAATTAACTGGGAGAAGTTTGAGAGGAGAAACTATAATTATATTATATAGAAAACCAATTTTAAAATAAACAATCCAGTTAACACAATGGGGCACAAATCTAAACACAGAATTCTCAAATGGCAGAGACACATATGAAGAATGTCCAAATTAGTTATCTGGAAAATCTAAGTCAAAACTAATATGAGATTTTATCTTATACCCATCAGAATGGCTAAGATCAATAAAACAAATGATAACTCACGCTGATGAGGCTGTAAAGCAAGAGGAAAACTCAGCCATTGCTGGTGAAAGTATAAACTTATAGAGGTACTATGGAAATCAATGTGGTATTTCCTCACAAAGATGAAAAATAATCTACCTCAAGACCTACTATTCGACATATACCCAAAGGGGGCTTTATCCTACTACAGAAATGCTTTCTCGGCCATATCAATTGTTGATTTGTTCATAATAGCCAGAAATTCAAAACAATCTAGATGCCCCTCCACAGAAGAATGGATAAAAATATGGCACATCTACTCAATAAAATAATAATCAGACATTAAATAATATAACAACCTGAGATTCACAAGTAAATGAATGAAACTTAAAAAAATAATACTGAGTAAGACAAAATATGACAGAAAAGAGAAATATGATACTCATTTATGTGTAGACATTAGGACCTCTATGGTAAAGGGAGATTTAATGAATAAAATAATCAAATAATAATATTATTTTCAAAAGTCATAATATAATATTATGTGACTAGAAACCTCCAAAGATGCCAGTGAGTTCATTTTCTGTTAGCCATCTAATGAATACCATTAAAGTAGTTTGTTTTCCCAGTAAAAATTATATTTTTTCCTTAAATAAAATTAAATTTTCATTTGAAAATAGTTATCATTTGGAGATAGATTCTGGGTTAGAGATCAGGGCATGTGTTCACTTATTTAAGCTTTAGCACACCATCTGGCATGGACCCTTGCAAGCGCTGTGCATGCTACCTCAGTTCCTGCAAGTTCATGTATCCAAAGATCCTCTCTAGAGGACCATTCCTCGGGGTCTCTCATCCCTTCTGCCTCTTAGAATTTCCTCATGTTCTTACACTGGATTCCTTGTGCCATTTTGAGAACGGTTTGGTGGAAACCTCTCTTTTACTGTTAAATGTTCCAAGGTATCTCACTCTCTACATATTGTCTGGATATGAGTCTCTGTGTTCATTCTCATCTGCTGTAGGAGTCAGCTGCTCTGATGATGGTTGAGCAAGGCAATGATCTAAAAGTATAGCAGACTATCATTACAAGTTATTTTATTGCTAATTTATTTTAGTAAACTAGTACATTTGGCTTTTCCTTAAGTCCCTAGCCTATCTAGTCTTTGCTATCCAAGCAGTGCTGGGTATGAATTTTATCTCATGCAGTGAGCTAAAGTCAAATCAGTTATTCACTAGTTACTCATTTGTATTTAGGGAGGCTACTGATTTTTTTCTATGTTGACTATGTTAATTTTGTAGTCAGCTACTTTGCTAAAAGTGTTTACCAGCTGTAAAGGTTTCATAGTGAAACTTTTAGGGATACATATATACTATCATATTATCTTCAAATAAATATACATAGAATTCTTCCTTTCCAATTTGCATCCCCTTGATATTTGTCAATTGCCTTATTGTACTAGCCAAGACTTTAAGTGTTAGTTTAAATATGGAGATAGGAGAAAATCTTGTCTTTCTTGTTCCTGTTTGTAGTGAAACTTCTTTGAATATCTCTCTATTTAATTTAATGTTGGCTGTGGAGTTTCTGTAAAATGTTTTTATTATATTTAAGTATGTTCCTTGCACCTCTAATATGTCTAAGACTTTTGACAGTAAAAAAGTGTTGAATTTTGTCAAAAGCCTTTTCTGCATCTAATGAGATAATTGTGTGGTTTTGTCTTTTCATTTCTTTAATAAGGTGAACTAAATTTACTGATTTTTGTATGTTGAGAAATCCCTACTTTCACCAACCCTACAAGTGATAGAGGATTGATCTCCAAGATATATAAATAACCCAAGAATCTAGAGCCCAAAATCTTGAATAACCCAATCAAAAAATAGGGTTCAGATCTAAAAAGGGAATTCTCAGCAGAAGAATTATGAATGGCTGAAAGGCACCTGAAAAAATAGTCATCATCTTTAGCCATCAGAGAAATGCAAATCAAAACAACTTTGAGATACCACCTGACACCTGTCAGTTTGGCTAAGATAAAAGACACAGATGACAGGCCTATGTTGGAGAGGTTGAGGAGCAAGGGGAACACTCCTCCATTGTTGGTGGGAGTGTAACCTTGTTCAGCCACTCTGGAATACAGTATGGCGATTTCTCAGAAAACTGAGAATCAATCTCCCCAAGGACCCAGCAATTCCACTTCTGGGTATTACCCTAAAGGAGCACATTCACACTCCAAAGGCATTAGCTGAACTATGTTCATAGCAGCATTATTTGTAATAGCAAGAACCTGGAAAAAACCTAGATGCCCCTCAACTGAAGAATGGATTAACAAACTGTGGTACATCTACACAATAGAGTACTACTCAGCAGTAAGAAAAAATGATATCCTAAAATTTGCAGGCAAATGGATGGATTTGGAGAATATCCTCCTGAGCGAGGTATCACAAACCCAGAAAGATAAGCAGGGGATGTACTCACTCATTAGTGGACTCTAAACAAAAAAGCAAAAAGCAAAGCATGTCCAAGCTTCAAACCACAACCACTGAACAGCTTGGGATCTGAAACACCTTGGACTGGCACCTTGGATGCCACTCCCTCTAGAGGAACACCTGACTCAGTCTGGATGTTGGGGTGAGGAAACTGGATTTGCCAGGAGTGGATGTGGAACTAAGCCATATTGGGACCTTAGGACCTCCTGCCCTTGCTGGGAAGGAGATGGGGAGATGTGGAGAAGAGAAAGTGACTAAAGGGGGTAGGAGGGGGGAGGGACCTTGAACAAGGATATACATGGATAGAAAATGTGACTTTATTCATAATAAAAAAAGAAAAAAATGACCTGTATATCTAATATATATATATATATACACATCTGTTTGACCTTGAAAGCATACCTAATATGACTATAGGTTTGACTATAATGACTAACTACTAATTTGCATTTCTTTATATTCTAATTACTTGGTAATAACTTTTAAGGACTAGAAATTTGCATTACATTATTAAATGATCTGTATAGATACAATACCTAGATCAAGAGTAGTAGTGTACTTACAGTATGTTCTAACAAAATTAATCTCAAATTTGTAATAATATACATAATTAGTGTGTAACATAAAAATTCATGCTAATGCAAAATATTTAAAACTAATTTTTTAAAAAAGTAGAACCAGTAATCTACCATTTTTTTCTTATCATATCTATATTTTTCTGATTTCTTTTTAGAGTAGATTCAACAATCTATCCTTTTTCTCTAACATATCTGTATTACCTTTTTTTTTTTTAAAAAAAAAAGAAAGCTCTGAGTCTATTCTCCTTTGTTCAGGTTTGACTTGACCATTAGTAATAAAATGTGTAACCGGCTACCCTAAATAATGAAAAATATTCCTAACTAATTGAATGACCAAAAGCCACACAGCCCATCTCTTGGGAATGTGGGTATCATGTTCTTAAATTTGTATTCTGCTGTCTTGGGGTGAGAGCATCTTTACAGGATTCTGAAAGGAAAAAAAATCAAGTTTTGAATTCCTGGCACTGGTAGCTGTATCATTTGTAGTCTAGGAGCTGTGTAATGAGAAAGTGGAGGGCTTGTCTCAAGTATTGGCTAGCATAGTCTCTGAGGCTAGATCATCTCAGTTAGCCACCTCAAAGCTGTCCTGAGAAGTTTGTAGTCCAAAGTAGATCTTTGGATTGTATTTGTCACTTTAGTGGTGTTATCATAGTCCTGGTGATATCATCATTGTGGGGCACCATTGTCCTTTTGAAGACTTCAAAGGTAGGTGGAGTACTACTCAGCAATAAGAAACAATGATATTCTATAATTAGCAGGCAAATGGATGGATATGTAGACTATCCTGATGAGTGAGGTTTCACAATCCCAGAAAGATAAGCAGGGAATGTATTTACTCATTAGTGAACTTTAAACAAAAAGCAAAACATGTCCAAGCTGCAAATCACAAACACTGAACAGCTTGGGATCTGAAGCACCTTGAACTGGCACTTTGGAGCCCATTCTCTACAGAGGAACACTTGAGCCAGTCTTGATGTGTGGATGAGGAAAGTGGATTTGCCTGGAGTGGATGCTGAACTAAGCCACCTTGGGACCTTGGGACCTACTGTCCTTGCTGGGGAGGAGATAAGGAGATGGGAGAAGAGTGACTTGTAGGGATGGGAGGGGAAGGACATTTGAACAAGGGGATAAATAGATAAAAAATGAGACCTTATTAATAATAAAAAAAACAAGAAAAAATTCAAAGGTAGGAAAATTCATGATTCACTGTAGAAAACTGATAGAGAATCAAACCAAAAATCATGTATAGGAGACTAGATGATACTTTTTTCTAGAATTACTTAGTACTCTATATGAGCATTAATATAATGACAAAAGTTTAATATATATGTATGTAAATAAAACCAAAGAATTATGATTTCAGGATAAATAAATCTTAAATTTTGTTTCAATCCTGTACCATATCAGGTGACTCTTCAGACATGAGATAGAGACTTTGGATTTTACTTTAATAAGCATGCTTGGGTTTAAAGAAGTTGGAAGCCGCACTACAATTCCAAAGCAAGTTTTAATTTTTAATTGAATTAGGAGTACAAAAAGAACATTTGCATTATATGCCTATAGAGAACAGCAGAAACAAACATTTGGAAAAAATTATGAAATTATATCCTGCTGGATATGTGATATACTGGTAAGCTAATTTACTCTTCTCTTAAGACATTTTCTCTAAATGATTCATTCTTTGTTTTCAGCCTTCTCATTTGTCCAATGGTCTTTAGATTCTTTTTTTATTATGAATAAAGTCTCATTTTTTATCCATGCATCCCCTTGTTCAAACTGCCTTCCACCTCCCGCCTCTTCCAGTCATGCTGTCTTCTCCCCATCACTTTATCTCTTCCCCAGAAAGAGCAGGAGGTCCTAAGGTCCCAAGGTACTTAGTTCAGCATCCACTCCAGGCAGATCTGCTTGGATTTCTTTATTCTCCCTCTCCCTGAAAAAATTCTGCTCGACCCTTACTTTGAGGAGGTTCCCTTTTGATAAGTTATATCTGATCAAATGAGAATAATTTGTTAGTCTTAAAGTTAGTTTAAATTGAATGGTCATGCCAATTGATGAACTATCACATCTTCAAATTAAGAAGTCTATCTTGACCAAATTGAAACTTTATCAATTTTGATGGTATTATTAGCCTTTCTTCTCCTAATGAAACAAAAGCAATACCTTTTTTACAACATAATACATACTCTGGTTTTCATTCTGAGGTTAGTACGTCATTTAAATATACAGGATGATTTAATTCCATAGGATTTTCTATTATCCAATGCCTCTCTGCAGCTGTGGTTCCTTTTTCATTAGCAGTTTGAAAACTTAGAGTTAATAAAACATTATTTAATCTGTTTCTGGAGGTCTTTATTATCACTTTCTGTTTGTTCAATGTATCTTTTATAGTTTAATTTAATATCTCTATAAATATTTGCCCTGTAGGATTGTGTGTTGTACGTGAAATATGCTTCATATCACAATCAGCAAAAAAGGTTTATTGTACTAGAGATATATGTTGAAAACATTGTCAGTCTTAATTTTTACAGATATTCTCATGATGGTCATAGCTTCTAGCAAACATTAAATCCAAAAATCAGCTTTTTCAGAACTCAGAGCAATTGCCCATTAAAATCCAGAACAGGTAATGAAGTAGTATACACGTTTTAATTTTCCAAATTCTATAAAATAAAACACATTTGTCTGCCAAATTTCATTTCTTTGGGTACCTTTAGAGTTTTTTCCTGAAAGTACTGAATTTTGGTTATACAAAGAATAAACAGAACATTTTCTTATAATTTTCTTGGCTGTTGCTAAGTGATGAAAAATTCTTTTTCAAACTCTTGCTATTACCTGGTATTATTTGTGAAACTCTAAAGCATCCAGCACATTTTCTATTGATAGTTGATCAATTTCATCATTACCACATGCTAGAAGGCTTGGTAGATCCAAATGGGATCAGATGTGTGTCATATATGAGGCATTATTTCTACTCCTCATTTTTTAAACTAAATAAATAACAAAGTTAATTCTGACACATCAGGAATAATTTCAGAAGTTTTAATGTATTCAACAACTTTTTCTGCATACTGAGAGTCAGTAACTATTTAAAGATGTTCTGTAAAACCCATTAATACCATCAAAATGAGCATGTAATTCTGACTTTTGGATAGAATATTAGAGCTTTGAGACACTTTATTTAAATTTTATTTGCCTTTCTGATTTATTTGCATCAATATAAAATATATGGGCTCCAGAAGTTGGTATTCTCCATACAATATGAGAAAGAATTCAGTTAGTTCTCTTTATAAATTGAATTCTCTTGCTTTTAGGATACTTGTTTTTAATCTATCTCAAAAAATTAATGCAAGCTCTTGCCAAGATTTACTTTTTGCCCATAATTGGCCAATTTCATCATTGGTTAAAGGTTTCACAATTTCTGCTGAGTTGATCGTTCAGTTGAGAAAATCTTTAATTTTTCTTTTAAAATCAAATAAAAACTCTTTTCTACATATGTTTTTAATTTGTTACTCTGTTTAAGTGATAGAAACATCTATTTTTAAATCCCTGGAAGAGAATGCATAGAGAGTAATATAACCAGAATGCAGTTAATCTCTGGATCCACACAATTCAAAACTGCATGCTCTAATTTTTCTTCCACCAAAGACAATTCTCTCTCAGCTTTAGAGGAAAATTCTCTTGGACTATTTAAACCCTTGTAATACTTTAAGGTTTTAAAAAATTACTCAGTTTATTAATTTTTGTACCAATAGTTTGGGTGTAAATAGGAAATATCTACCAGTAATTTTTGAAAGTCATTAAGAGTCCATAATTAATCTCTTCTAATTGGAATCTTTTGGGGTTTAATTTTTAATAGATCTATTTTATATTAAAAATAATTAATAGAATTTCCTACTTGTATTTTTTCAGGAGCAATTTTTAATCCCTAACCAGGAAAAAATTTGTTTACTTCAAACATTCTTTTTAAAGTATACTCATTTAATCAGATAGTAAGATATTATCCATGTAATGGTAAACAATAGATTAAGGGAATAGCTTATGTATCATCTCCAATGGATATCATACAAAATATTGTCACAGGGTGGGCTATTTAACATTCCCCATGGGAAAACCTTCCATTGATATCTCTTTACAAGCTAAGAATTCTTATAAGTGGCACACTGTATTTTTCTTGTATAGTGAAGAAACAGTCTTTTAAATTGATAACTATAAGAGGCCATCATCAAGAAAGAAGGCAAAAATTTCCAAACTATACAGAGTCAATTGGCTGAATTGTCTTGTTAACAAATCTTAGACCTGTTATAATTTTCCAAATTTCTTTTTTAAAATTTTATTTAAGAAGGTTTTTTTCCATATATACCACTACTTCCCTTCCCTTCCCATTTTTCAGTCTCTCCCAGCCCTCCATCAGCCTCCTCCTAACCCATCTCCCATCCATTCTCCAAGGAGGGCAAAGAGTCCCAAGTTTGGTCAGTTTATTCTAGCATGTCCAGTTGAGGTAGGTCTGAGTCTCTTATCCTAGTACTAAGGCTAGATTAGTTGTTCATCTATAGGGAATAGGCTCAGAAATATCACTTTATGGACCAGTAATACAGGACGATTTTATGGCAAGAGGCTCCACAAACTGCCCATGCCATTTGACAGTCTTTTTTTTTTTTTTTTATTCTGTAGACTATCATTTTGACTTACTGACCATGTCTTTTTTCTTACAGACATTTTTCAATTTAAGGAAGTTGCATTTATTAATTGTTATTCTTGTGAATGTGGAATTCAAAACTTAATTTTTTTTCCTTTCAGAATCCTGTAAAGATGCTCTCACCCCAAGACAGCAGAATACAAATTTAAGAACATGATACCCACATTTACAAGTGTCTGTGCTACTGGTATTATATTTAAGAAATGGTCACCTGTGCCAATGCATTGGAGAGTATTTTCAATTTCTGTTCTATCAAGTTCAGTGTAACTGGGTTTATGTTGATATCTTTGATCCACTTAGATTTGAGTTTTGTGCAGGGTGACCCATATGGATCTATTTACATTCTTCTACATATTACCATCCAGCTATGCCAACACCATTTGCTGAAGATACTATCTTTTTTCCATTGTATATTTTTGGCATCTTTGTTAAAAACTAGGTTTTCATAGTTCTGTGGATTACGATCAGAGTCTTTGACTTGATTCCATTGATCCAGAAATCTGTTTTTATGGCAGTACCAAGCTATTTTTACTACTGTTGCTGTATAGTATAGCTTGAAGTCAGAAATGGTTATGCCTCCTGAAGTTCTATTATTGAAAGGATTGTTTTGGCAATCCTGCGTTTCTTGTTATTTTGTATGAAGTTGAGTATTGTTCTTTCAAGGTCTGTAAAAAGTTTTGTTGGGGTTTTTATGGGGATTACATTGAATCTGTAAGTTGCTTTTGGTTAGATTGCCATTTCTACTATATTGATTCTACCTGTTCAGGAGAACTGGAGATCTTTCCATTTTCTAATATCATCTTCAAATTCTTTCTTCAGTGATTTAAAGTTCTTGTCAAATAGGTCTGTTACTTCTTTAATTGGAGTTACCCCAAGATATTTAATGCTACTTGCAGCTATTATATAGAGTGATGTTTCCCTGATTTCTTTTTCAGCCCTTTTATCATTTGTGTATGAGGAGGGCTACTGTCTTTTTGTTGTTGTTGTTGTTTGTTTGTTTATGGTGTTTTTTTGAGTCAATCTTGTACTATGGTACATTGCTGAAGGTGTATTGCTAAAGGTGTTTATCAGCTGTAGGACTTCCCTGGTAGAATTTGGGGGGTCATTTATGCATACTATCATATCATCTGCAAATAGAGATAGTTTGCTTCTTCTTTTCCAATATTTATCTTCTTAATTTCCTTTTGTTCCCTTATTGCTTTTGCTAAATCCTCAAGAACTATATTGAATACATAAGGCAAGAGAGGACAGCCTTGCCTTGTTCCTGATTTTAGTGAAAATGTTCTGTGCTTTTCTCCATTTAGTTGAATGTTGGCTATTGGCTTCCTGTATTTTGCCTTTATTATGTTATGTATTTTCTCTGTATGTTTTCTCTCTCCAGGACTTTTATCATGAAGAAGTGTTACATTTTGTCAAAGGCCTTTTCAGCATCTAAGGAGATAATCATGTGGGTTTTTTTTCTTTCAGGATGTTTATATGATAGATGACATTAATAGTTTATTGTATGTTGAACCATTTGTACATCTCTGGAATGAGGCCTACTTGATCATGGTAGATGATTTTTTTTGATATGTTATTGAATTTGGTTTGCCAGTATTTTATTGAGTAATTTTGCTTCAATGTTCATGAGGGAGATTGGTTTGTAATTTTCTTTCTGTGTTGCATCTTTGAGTTAGTTTATGTATCAGAGTGACTGTAGCCTTATATTGGTATTAGTTCTTCTCTGTATGTCTGGTAGATGCACTGAAACTATCTGTCTCTGTTTTTTGTTTGTTTGTTTTTTTTCTTGCTTGGGAGACTTTTAATAACTGGTTTAATTTCCTTGGGGGTTATAGGTCTATTTAGATCATTTATCTGCTCTCGATTAAGTGGTATCTGTCTAGAAAGCTGTCCATTTCTTTTAGATTTTCCAATTTAGTGGAGTATAAGTTTTTCAAAGTATGACCTAATGACTCTCTAGATTTTGTGGGTATTTGTTGTTATGTCCTCCTCTTTTATTTTTGATTCTGTCAATGTGGATATTCTTTCTCTGCCTTTTGGTTAGTTTGGATAAGGGTTTACCTATGTTGTTAACTTTCTCAAAGATTCAACTCTTTGATTCATTGACTCTTTGTATTGTTCTCTTTGTTTCAATTTTATTGATTTTATCCTTGAATTTGATTATTTCTTAACATCTACCTTTTCTAAGAGAGTTGCTTCTAATTGTTCTAAATCTTTTAGCTATGCTGTCAAGTCTCTTGTGTAACATCTCTTTATATTTTACATGTAAGTATCTAGTGCTATGAATTTTCCTCTTAACACTGCTTTTATTGTGTCCTATCTATTTGGGTATGTTGTGCATTCATTTACATTGAATTCTAGGAGTTTTTTTTTTATTTCTTTCTTTACTTCTTCCTTGACCCAAAGGTGGTTCAATTGAGAGGTGTTCAGTTTCTATAAATTTGTAGGCTTTCTGTTATTTTTGTTGTTGTTGAACTATAACTTTAGTCCATCATGGTCTGATAGGATACAAGGAGTTATTCTCATTTTTTCTGTATCTATCGATATTTGTTTTATGACTGAGTATGTGGTCAGTTTTAGAGAAAGTTTCATGGGGTGCTGAGAAAAAGGTATATTTCTTTGTGTTTGGGTGGAAAGTTTCATATATATAAATTATATAAATATTAATTGCATATTTTAATTTATTAATTGCATATTTTAATTTATTAATTACATATTTATAGATATATAATTAATGTGTGAGGTTTGATATGAGATTTAAGCTTTAATTGTGTTTCTTTTATATATGTATGTGGCCCCATGTTTGGGGCATAAATGTTCAGGATTGAGATTTTGTTTTGATGGATTTTTTCCGAAATGATTATGTAATGTCTGTCCTGCTTTCTTTTGATTAATTTTAGTTTGAAGTTTATTTTGTTAGATATTAGAATGGCTACACCAGCTTGTTTCTTAGTTTCATTTGATTGGAAAGTGTTTTCCCAACTCTTTACTCTGAGGCAGAGTTTGTTTCTTCAGATTTTCTATTTTTAGCATTGTCTTCTTTTGTGTTTTCTTTATTGCTTTTATTTTAATTTTTAAATCTTAAAATGTTTCCTTCACCTATTTGATTGCTTTTTTCGTATTTTTAAAATTTTCTTTCAGGGATTTATTAATTTCTTCCAATTTTTCTATTTCATTCTCTTGTTTTTTGGACGACCAACTTTTTTTTCTTTCTTTTTCTTTTTTATTATGAATAAAGTGTCATTTTTTTATCCATGTATCCACTTGTTCAAACTCCCTTCCCCCTCCCACCCCTCCCAGTCACTCCCTCTTCTTTATATTTCTTAAGGAAATTTGTTATATTTTCTTTTAAGGCTTCTATTATCTGCATAAATGTGTTTATAAGGTTGTTATCTTCTGCACTGCCATGCTTAGATCTTGTAGAACCACCAGATTCTGGTGGGGCCATGTTGTTATTTATGTTGTTGAATGTATTCTTGCACTGGCATATTCCCACTGCTTCTTTGATTCACTGAAGGATTTGTCTGAATCTCAAGGAGCTGATTTTGGTTCAATCTATTCAGAATGTGACTGTATTTCAGGAATCCTGTCTTTGTCAAATTTGAGTTCTTGGTCCACTGGTAGGTAGTGTATTCTGTGTTACAGTAACCTCTCTTAATCCAGTAGGTGCTGACACACTGGGAGTCTTGGGTGGATACTTTTAATCCAGTAGGTTCTGAGAAACTGAGAATCTTAGGTAGCTGTTTTTTATTCAATAGGATCTGAGAAACTCTCTTAGTCTGATTTGGGCTTGCAGTCTGTGTGTTTCTGGTTGCCTCTGAGGTTGCCATGTGATGGCATGAATTGGGGAATGGGGTGAGGTTTTGGAGGGTGGGGTATCCTGTGAGCTGGGTTTTATTGGGGCTTCTAGTCTGCAGGAACTTTCCCTGCTGGCCTAGATTTAGGGCAATCCTGTGTGGGGTGGGGTTCTAAGGGCTATGTTCTATGGGAGGGGTACCAAAGACTGTGCTTCCTGCCTGGGCTAGATGGGGTGTCATTTACCTCTTAGTGTGCTGTCAAACAGGGGTCCATAGGTTTCCCCAGATTTCTTTTTAGTAACAAAATAGAAGAATTCCAAGGGCTGATTGATTCTTTAATATGCTGAACATTTAATTGTTCCTGTCATAATTAATTGCAGCTGTCATAAGACCTTCAACTTCTCTGATGTTAAAAGCCTTTGCTGAATGCATACACACTACCATTTTAAAGGTAGAGCTGTTGATGTCTTTGGAAGATCAGCAGCTGTTGTGTTTTGGTCTTATAAACCTTGAGTGTTCAGTGACTGTTCTTTATAGCACTTTCAATATTTTTTCTTGAAACATATGATAGTTTATGGTTTTATTTTGGAGATTAGAAGAATGTTAATCTGTGTATTCTATTGCTATAACAATTCATGTCCCCATCAATTCACTGTTATATTAGCCACCTATGGTTCTAATTTTCCTTTCTGTTCTTCTGGGCCTATACATTCAACCCATCTTGAGCTCTGTTTTACCTGAGATAACATTAAATGACTAAAAGCTGAACCTTGACCTCCTGAAGAGGTATATTTAGATATCAATTCAGGTGCCATTATTGTTATATCTATACCTGTGTTTATAAGACCTTCAATGACAACATTATTTATTCATATTTTGTAATCCAGAAGGGAAGAACATTTCATTAGAATTATTATTAGCAAAAACATTGCTTCTAAGAACACCCTGTTTATAGTCCCTTTTTAGGTGACCTTGTTTACTACAATTAAACCATTTTATATTTTGATTTTCTTCAAACCTCTATTAATGACCTCTCCTATCTAAGCACCATCATGGTTAAGAGATTCAATATTAATTGTGTTTTGGATCCATTTATTCAAGAGTGCTGATCTTGTCGTTAATGACCTAGTTAGCCTTTTGCATTGTGCATAAGCAGTTTCAAAAGCTAGAGATGAAATTATTATCTGTTTAGCTTCTGAATTTGGTATCATTCTATTTTTTTTTAAGTTAATCTTCATAAAAAATTAGTGAAAGTTTCTTTTGGACCCTAAATAACTTTAACAAATGACTAAACTTTCTTTTCTACTTCTTCCACTCTGTCCCAGGCATTCAAGGCTGCCACATGGAAAAAGCTAGGGTTGGTCATTAAGGAAAGATTGCTTTTTTATATCAGCATAGTATTCCTCTTCAAGAAATAGCTCTTGGAAGATTTTCATATCCCTAGTCCTACTTTGTTATTCAATGGTCTTAGCCTCATTTTTCCACCAGGTTCTCCATTGTAATTGAGGAGTAGCCTCCAAAATTACTGTAACTAAACCTCTCTGGTCATGAGGGATAACTATATTACAATTTGTCTCCAAATTTAACATACGCTTCATTAAAGGTGAATTAATATTATCTAAGACTATCACTTCTTTGGATTGCCTCAAATCTAACATTTGCATAGGAATCCATTCTTCTCTTTCACAGTCTGAGGAATACATGCTATTTGGAAGTTCCTGTAAATTAAGGGTAGCTATTTGAAAGCCCTAGGTTCTTTACTGTAATCTTATAATGTATGCTAAGATTGATTCTCCTTTAAATTTCTCTGTCTGAGTCTGAATATCTCTATGATTTGTTTTTAAACATTTTTTAAAATCATTATCTTGGCACTCATTTTAACTAATGTTTTAATAAAACAAAAACGATAAACAATATTTATAATTGGCATTACATAATTTCTTTTTAAATTAATCTTTTATTTACTTGCTTTATTTTCAAACTTTCTTGCATATTATCAAACAGAGACCTCAGTCCTTCCATTGTAATATTTCTCATTTTTTTTTATGTCGGGAAAAACTCTCTGTATCTTTTTTAAAACTAAACTCCTTTGTTGCTATTGTCCACAGTCCTAATAGCCTTCTCAGGGAAGGGGGTGAGAGGGCGTGACATCGCTGGCTCAGACACTGTGTGTTAGGTAAAAGAGCAAATGACAGACTCATTTATTCAACAATTGGGAAAGCCTTATAAACCAGCTGCATCTCCTAGTATATAAGACATTGTGAGATCACTTCTCCTTGACTGGATACTATCAGGACCTCTGACAATAACTGTTGCTAGGCCCTCAGGCAGACTCTAAGTTGTTTCATAAGGAAGTACATTATGTGCATGCATTGGCACCTGGTTTGAGCTAATTTTCTTGACTCTATGGTCCTGTTCTACTACACCTCCCCTTTAAGAAATCCCTATTGACTCATTAAATCTTCTGACAATGTTGATTCTGAAGATGGCAAAGTTAGGAAGCTACCTAGTATGGCAGTAGCCCAAGTAGAGAGAGAGTCTAGTTAAAGCTTATACTCACTAGGAGAGAAGAAGCCAAAGAGCCAACAATCTGCATGGAGGTGGAAACATGTGAAAGTAGCTAACTCCTGCAGTTTTTGGAATCCAAAAGCCTGTGGAATCTTCTGCAGAAAGGTTTCCACAGAAAAATAAATCCCACGTTCTCTCTCAATCCCATCTCTCAAGATGGCTTGGGGAAGGAAAAGAAAATCTAACTGGCAGGGTTGTGACTGACCACATGTAGCTCTGGCCTATGCCAGTCACTGCAAAGCCACAGGCAAGTGGCTGTTTTGTGAATTTGTATCCCCCAAGTTGGATGCCAGATGTAGCACAAATCACAACAGGTCTTTAAAAAACTTACAACCAGATAGTGAAGTAAATACTGAAAGATCAGAGAAACAAAGGGCAAGCCATAGCCATACTCTTACCTCATTGCCTCCTCAGGGGAAAGGAATGAGTTCCTTTCTCCTCTCACTTTATGTGCCTCTCTCTGCCCAGTCACATCACTTCTGACCTCGGTAGTAATGGGATTAAAGGTGTGTACCTCCATTGCCTGGCCTCTATGGCTAAATAGTAGTTTGTTTCTACCCTCTGATATTCAGGCAAGCTTTATTTTTAGAGCACATGTAAAATATTACCATATTCAGCTTTTTAAACTAGACCATATTACTTTATATCTTTAACTTATAGGTTTCCTTTTTAATGTTTTGCTATGATAAAATAATCTACTTAAGTTGTACTAAACACACAATATAGTATATCTGATTTCTACTACTGCCCTAATTTGGTTTCAGTTTTTCTCTCCCTTCTATGAGTCACCAGTTTGGATTAGACCAATGAGCCATCTTCTATTAACTACCTAAAATTAGAGGTTATGATTATCATTGTAGACTCCTAGTCTCTTTTTACAGGCACCTCTTTCTATGGAAATGTTATAAAAAACAGTCAGGTACATTATTTCTGGCTTAATTTTTGGGGTAGCTAACTCATCTGAGTAGTGACCAACTTTATCTCATTTTTATTGTCTGTCAGCAGAATGAGCAATATCAGGAGGATGAAACTTTTTAATAGAGATTTTTCTTATATTTCTTCTGTCTCTGTCTAACCTCCTGTCCCCAGACATTACTAGTTGGAAAGGATACCACATACAAATTTCAGTTTTCACCTCATAAATTTTTTTAAGAAGTCTACTACACAGTCAGTAGATTTGAATTTTCTATATATTGGTTCTTCGTCTTGAAGGCATTATTTATTAAATAATACATGCATTGTGTATTGTCATTACAGTTCATGGTAGCCTTTGGCATTTTCAGACTTACAGGGCAGACCAAGGGGTGAGGTTGCTTAGAGACCCTAAGACTTGGACAACACTTTAGAGCAGTCATGACTATACTAGATATGCTTTTTAAAAAAGTGTGAACTTCATAATTTTGGTGTTCATCATCCCCTGTGTAAGTATGTTCTCTCTCAGATATATATTTACTTCTCAAAACTATGGGTTTCAGAGTACCATCTAGTCCAGTTTTGTGGGGGATACTTTCCTTTTAGCTTTCCAAATATGTAATATTATCTGACACACAGTAAAGCTGTAATTTAATTAATATTTAATATTTTATTCACCCCCATGCCCATTTTCCAAACTGCATCCTCATGCTAAAATTAAAAAATAAGCCTTTTTTTGTATCAAGTCCTGCACTGGGATTATTACTATACAAATACCACCTAAATATTTGCAAATACTATTTACAAGAACTTTTGCAAAATGAGGCATTTTATTTCCTTGGTTTCAGGTAACAGTTGGGAACTAACTGGTGATGGTGGGAAAAGAGGAACATCTTGAAGAGTAAAAATTCAGTAACTGCCATTGCTGTTATGATTATTGACCATTACAAAATAAGTACATATGTAACCCTTCTTTATGCATAGATTTACCATAAATGCTTACACAATAATTTTTATTTAGAAGAATAAATGTACTTAATTTTTCTCCTCATTTTAGATATTTCATCTATAGCCAATTTTTTAGAAATCTTTATAAAGTGACACAATAGATTTCAAGCATTTGCATTTTAATTGCACATTCTATTATTCAAAGAAAAGGAAAATGTTTTGTAATTCTCATTCATCTAGAAGTCATGGGGAAAATAAAAGACAGTTAGAAATGGAGGTAGGAGAGGGAGCAAGAGGCAAGAGAATTGTGAAAAGAGAGAGGTAAGGAACAGAGAGAAAAAGAGAGGGAGGGAGGGAAAAAGTAGGAGAGTGGGAGTGTTTAAAGAAAATTGTCATCAGTAAAGAGAATTTGTTCAGCAAAAGGCAAACGAATGAAAATCAAATGGTTTAGACTGGATAGATGCCATGTCGTCTTTGCTTAGAGACTTCAAAGGACCTTATTTCCCTTTGTACCTCAGGTAAACCACTGAAACTATTGGAAAGAGAAGCAGCAGTTCAAGATTGAGAAACTAGCAACTAATCCATCCCCTCTTTTTCTTAAGTGTTTTTTTTTTTTTTACATAAAATGTGTTTTGTTGCAATTTGCAAAACAGTCATTCCTTTAAATTAAATCATTGTTTATCAAGGAAAAGTTAATTGAAAAGCATGTATTTTTCTAGCTAAATGGAAGCCTGCATCATGCAGGCAATAAACATTCTTGTTTGAAAAGAATTCTTGTTCCTTCCTCTAAGACTGCCATGGGAATAAAGCAGGAAAAGAAAAGAAGAAAAAAGGCCCATACAGCCTCAAAGTTGTGTCTGGTGTAGGAGCCAAACGGGATTTTGCAGCCTACAAGTTTCCTATTCACTCTGAATTTAGCCTGCACAGACTCCCCATTTGGCTAACCATGCTTTCAAAAAGAGTGCAAGGCATTTTGGGGGGTGTTAGTGTCATTTGCTCCTGTTGACAACCATAACTAATCTTCTCCATTGGGCAAAGCTCATCTTTTAGTTCCTGGATGCCACACAGTGCAAGACGAAAGTGAAAGGAATACCTTGCTCTACTGTACAGAGTGATGAAAGGGGGGAAAGAATTATTCTCAAAGACATACCGTGTATGAGCTGAGATCCAGGCAGATGGCTTTATAGCATAGTATGCACTCTCACAGAATAAGACATATAAAACCATAGGTATGTGAGCACACTCATGTGTGAGTTCCTCTATAAAGGACTAATAATAAAATTACAGGAATGTCACAAGACAAGGTGAGAAATGAAAAGTAGTTATGACAGCAGCCCATCCTTCTATTCACCCAGTCCAACGCCCTCCTGAAAGTTCAGCAATTATTCTACAATAAATAACCATTTTAAAATGTTCCTATAAATCTTAATGTTTCACAATATTCTTATGAATTATATTTGTCAGAAAAAATTTTACTTTTCAGAATATCAATGATCAAAGTTTCTGTAAGATTAGAGTTTTGCTTTTCTTCTCTTCCTTTTTCGGTAAAACATAGTGGAAGAAGTGGGAATGAGGAAGAAAGTAGATGATATTTAAGTATGTGCATGATCAAGAAAGACAGAAAGATGAAAGTTAGATGAGAGCAGACATAGAGAAGTGGAAGGAGGGAATAAGGGAGAGAGGGAGGAAGATGCGTACACAGTGAGATCATTCATTCTCAGCTGAAAGCAATCATCCTGGGGAGTGACAAAGGTTTCTTAAGAGTGAGGGTGATAATATTCTACTGTTTACAAATCTATTATATGTGATATATATGCATACAGATACCATACTACTAGTACAGTGGATATGCATTCCAATATTGCAAAACTGATATTAAATTATTTTGTCATTCTTGAACACAGAAGAAATACAAGGATTTGATAAAATGGAGGTTGATAATTAAACCTTCCTTGTGCTGTTGTGCTGTGTAAGAGAAAATTGTGGTTAATTGCTGAGGTGCCATGTTCCTAAGTGATGACATGTAGTGATGGGACCCAAACAGGAATATTCAGATTGAGAAGAGGAGTACCAATGAAGAAGCAGAAGGCAAGAGGGGTTGTGTAAAAAGTGTGACCCAAAGCAAGTCTCAGACAACCAAGGCATGAAATAATAAACTCTGTTCAGAATGAGAGGAAATTTTCTGTCCAGGAAGAGCCAATTAGGAGCTGGAAATATGGCTCCATGGTTAAGAGCACTTAGCTGCCCTTGCAGAAGACCTAGGTTTAATTCCCAGAACCCATGTGGCAGCTCACTACCATCTGTAATACCATTTTTGGCAGATCCAATGCCCTCTTAAAATATCCACAGGCAGCAGACAGGTAGTTATACATCCAGGCAAAACTTCAGCACACATACAATAAGAACAAGTATCTTTAAAAACCAAGACAAAAATATCCAGCTAAGAGCATCTACTATGAAACAAAAGCATCAGTATGAGAGAGGACCTTCAAAGGGTAAGGAGATAAAAGGGATACAGGAACGACATAGCACTTTCTTCCCTATCATCTATTCTTGGTGAATTCTCACTAGAATTCAGTAAACCAGCTGCAAACACACCAGAATCCCCTAGGGAATCCTGACCTCTGAGCAGCCCAGATTTTCTGTAATTTCCACCTAAGAACTCAGTAGCTATGTCAAAGTAGTATTGCTCATGCCACACAGCTGCCTTCTTCATATGTGAATAGGCATCCATTCACATCAAGCTGTTTGTGAGCAAGCATGCTGGCCACAGTGGATGAATATGATATGCTCTGCTTGGGATCTGAATGTGTAATTGTGATCAGGGTAACAATTCTGTTTAACCCGTACCTCCATAACTTACACATATTACTCATTTGAATGAACTCTTCTAAGCCTACTCTTCTTAAGGAAAGAAAAGAAACTAGCAATTTTTGATGATATAAAAAGGAGATAAGGGCCCAAAACATCCAGCATCCTTTACCCTCAAGCAGGCCACCTTGGAAGTATGTGTAAACACAGCTGCTGAAAGATGAATGATGAAACCTTGAAGATCTGTTATCTGGCCTTCACTTTTACTGGCATATTTAACATAGGGCTTTGGGTGAGAGTGCAGTTCTGTGTAGATGATGTGCTTAGCATGTGTGAGATACTAGGGCTGATTCCCTAACTAAATCAACTGTAACGTTATTGTTATTAACATTATTATTAAATTTATGAATATGCCTATAATCCCCACACTACAAGAATTTTGAGAAAAAAAAGTAAGTTTGAGACAAGCCTGTAAACAAAAGGAGACACCATCTCAAAAAATAAAAGGAGAGAAAGGGAAAAAAGGCATTAGAATCAAATAGGCTGCAGTTATGTCTCAGCCACTTTAAAAAACAAAACCAAAAAAACAAAGCAGCCTGTTATTTTTTTCAAAAGCAATAAACAAAATATAAAACAAGAAATGTTTAATTGAATTTCAAACATCATTTCTACAACAGTCTCTTATACAGTGTTCTTGTTCTGTCATGAGTTCAAGGGCAGTGGTATTCTATGGAGCTTTTCCTCATTTGTTTTTAGAATGGATCTTTTCAGTGCACTAGTTTAAGGCTTAGACTCATTTAGCTTAGAATCTAAATGTAGACTCTTAATGGTTACATCATATAAGATATGAGTTTTTTAAATCTGTAACAGGGAGAGAAGTAAAATTCAATTCATGGCAAGGAAACACTCATTTTAAACTTTGTCAAGCCACATCCACTTAATACACACCCTTAAGTTGATATGGTAGGCAGCACAGTCAATATAATTGTCATGCCCATCTAATTGTCATTATAGAACCTTCATCCAGCAACTGATGGAAGTAGATGCAGTGTTCTGCAGCTAAGTACTGAGATGAGTTCCCAGTCCTGTTGAAGAGAGGAAGGAAGGATTATGTGAGCAAAGGAGTCAAAGCCACAGATACAGCTCCTAAGCTTCTGGGAGCTTACCGACTTCCAGCTGGGGAACCTGCATGGGACTGAACAAGGCCCCATGAATGTGGATGACAGCTGTACTGCATGGGCAGTTTGTTGGGGCTTTGAGCATCGAGACCAGCATTTATTCCTAGTGCATGAACTGGCATTTTGAAGCCCATTCCCTATAGAGGGAAGCTTTGCTCAGCCTTGATACAGGGGGGATCAACTTGGTACTATCTCAACTTGATATCTTAAACTTTGTTGATTCCTCATGGGAGGGAACTCTGAGGAGTTGATGGCAGGAGGGAAGCTGGGGGTGAGTAGGAGGAAAGGAGGGAGGTAGAACTGTGGTTTGTATGTAAAATGAAAATAACTTTTTTTTTGGACCAATACATTCTCTTTATATAAAGAATGATATTCACAGCATATAGAAAGGTATTCCACATTATAAATCTATTCCTTGATTCCTAATTAATAGCCACACTAATTTCCACAGTGACTGTAAAGGTTTACACTCCCACCAGCAATGGATACATGTTTCCTTTACGTCTTTTCCAGACTGAAATGTCATTTGTTTTATTGACCTAGTTTTTTTATTTTTTTTATATATATTTTTATCTATTATTTGGTGATTTTGGTGATTTTACATCATGCATCCCTCAAACTCAATTATCAGTCCTCTCAGTTTCATACCCACTCTTATGATCTCCCCAAACCTTTAAATAAATTATATGTATATATACATACATATGTGTATGTATTCATGTGTTCTTAGGCTATTGCTACAGCTGAATTATTTCCATATGTTCTGTTTGCTCCAGTATAGAACATTGGCAAGTTTTTTCTTTTTTAGTGTCTTTCCTTGTTGCTTTTATTTTTTAGGCTTTCAAAAAATGTCTTGGTTTTTTTTTTTTTTTTTGGTTTTTTTGTTTGTTTATTTTTGTTTTTTAGTAGAAAGTTATTTATAACTGACTTATTTACTTGAATAATGCATTTTTTGTGCTACTACATTGTATTTTTATTGATTCATATAATTAAACCAGGTCTATTAAATACAATTTAAGACCATAAAGAACTTAAAGAATCTTATAGTCAATAATTCTTGGGATTATAATGTTATTTTAATTACCATATGTTCCAGTTTTAAAAAATCTAAAATGAAAATCACAAGCAGATTTTTAGGTTTTTGTTTTTTCGGGGGGGGGAGCGGGGACAAGGAAAGGCAATGCTGCTCATCCTATGTAAGAGGGGATCTCAATCTGAGCCAGTGCTAATACTTAAAGCTAAAACTTAATATATATTCGCACACATCCCTGTTAAGTCATGTCCAATGTATGGGAAATACTTAAGTGTAAAAACATGTTTTCTATAAAGTGAAGGCTTAGGACAGTATGCAATTTAAGCAATTCCCAGCTTCTTTATAAATCTGATTTTTCCAGTTGCTCTTGAGCAACTGTGCTCTTCTGGCTGGGCTGAGCTTGTCTCTAGCCTCAGGGAATGATGGATCAACTTCTTGCCAGATATTGTGTTATACAAAGGAGCATAAGGCAAATTTGGTCCCTCGTGGTGAAGAACATCTATCGGGATACTAGGAAACATTTTTAGTTTTTAAACAAAGACAAATGCAGATAATTGTCTTTCTCTGTTTACCAGCTTTTGCCTTAGCATGAATGTCCTGGGATTACTGGAGTCCATGTGATTCCTATGAGGCTAGGTCTAAAGAGGAAAGACAGCCTTGAAGAAGCAAGCACAGAAAGACAAGGAGTGGAGCATCATCTAAGTAAAGAATTAATGAATAACAAGCTATTGGCTGTATGCTTCTTGCCATTCTTAAGCTATTTTAGAATTCTTATCACTAAAGCTGTTTAATTACTGGATACTTGACTGATTGCTTATTCTTTCTGTAGAGAATCTACTCAGGATAAACTTTCAAGACAAGAGTTATTATTCATGGCTTCTCTTCATACATATCTTAAAATCATTTTTCAATATAACCTTAAAATCCACTTAGTCCTTAAAGCACAAAGGCTGAACAGCAGTAGAGATCATCATAATAGTTTCATGGGTAAAAAACTGTGCTAAAATCTGTTGAGAGCTATTGACCACATATCTAGATACTAAACCATAATAGATTAATTTAAGCTCAAAACATTGCTGAGGATTCCAGAGGTAGACAAGCTTCCTAGAGTTCATTTATTTCTAAATCCATTCAATAAGTTGGAAGTTCTATTATGGTACTTTATATAATCTAAAAAAATTCCGCAGCATTTACTAATACTAATGGTTGGCTGTCATAATCTTTTTCCATTTTATGTTTTATTAAAATATAATTACAACATTTTTCTACTTCCTATTTCTCCTTATAACTCTTCCCATGTATTCTCTTTACTCCCTCTCAAATTCATGGTCTCTATTTCTTTAATTGTTACTAAAGAAATACATATAACATATATAAACACATTAACACATAAATACAACCTGCTTATTTAATTTAGTGTTCCTTGTATGTTTATGATTTCAGATATTGGTATTAGATAATTAGTTAAGAGACTCATTCCTAGGGAAGAATATTTCTCATCCTTCAGCATACCTTAGTTGTCTGTATGTGGGGCTTCATGAGATCTTCCTCCTCCAAAATAGTTTCTCTGTTGGTGATGTACTTCTTCAAATCTTTAGGCAGCCATATGTTGAGGTATTTGGGGTATAATACTCTGTCTTTTCTAGAAGACACAATCTCAAAGCATATATCTAGTCCTCTGGTTCTTAAAATCTTTATATACTCTCTTGTTTTCTGAGCATAAGATACAGGAGTTGTGTTGTACATGTGTGAATTGAGCCTGGGTAACCCACAATACATTTTTCCAGCATTTTGATTGTTTATATTTTTCTATAATATTGCAAAGAATAGTTTCTTTGACAAGGCATGAGAGCTATACCTATCTTTGTATATGAGGGTAAGTATGTGGAATGTAGCTAGAAATTATGCTGTCTAGTGAAGTGGCTATAACAAGTTCTTACTGATATCTATGATCTCATTATCTCTGCATAGCTGTCTAGGTTTCTGTTATTAGGCATTATTTTCCTTCTGTTGAGTGGGACTTAAATCCAATCAGAGAGCTGTTGTTCACCACCAAGATATGAATGTCACTATAACACTCTTAGGGATATCTTGACATGCTAGTCATTATTGGCATTCAAAAGCTTCTAAGGTGGGTGGGATTATTGTTTGCTTCCATCCATTGGCAGCATATGGGATGGTGCCAGCTAATCTTCAGGGAGGAGCCTTTCAAGTCAGACCCAGCTTGGATCTTTAGAGTCTTATGTCCAAAATATATAGAATCCTCAGCAACAGAAACATTCTTTTAATCTCTGGGAGGCAATCAAGGGCAGTAGCAATTACTTAAACTGTTTGGGAGTCTCTTGAACTCCTGAAGCCAACAAGCAGATGAGAGGTTTCTAGCCTGGCAACTAGGTTTTTGTTAAAAAAGTCTATAGCTCTTAGAGAAAACATTGTCAATCCAAGTGGGATAACAAACTATCTATGTATCTATATACACATAGATTTATTATGCATTTTATGTGTTTTAAGGTAAGTAAACAATGTCATGTTTCCTTATGTCTTTTTCAGGTATCATTAGTGTCACCCTGTCTTTTTTCTGTATTAGCTTCCCAAGTAAGAGGATTGCAGAGAGGATGACACTCTTTCTGTAGGATTGCAAACTAGTGCAGCCACTCTAGAAATCAGTGTGGAGAACAGTCAAAGGCTGAAAATGTAAATATAATGTTTGACCAGCTAAACTACTCCTTGGAATATGCCCAAAGGACCTTACTTCCTACCCCACAGATATTTAGTCATTTTCATTTTCACATTGTTCGCAATAATTATGGAATGAAATCAACATATTTATCCCTCAACTGATGAATGAATAATGAAAATCACTCACTGTAAAGATTATGAAAAGCTAAAGTGTGTGTTGTATGCTTAGCAGGGGACTTTTGCATGTCATTATTTTTGCAACTACATACCCACACTGTCTTTTGGTGGGGATTTGACTGTTGAGAGTTAGACCTTGGTTTTGCTTTTTGAGTGGTTAGGTTTTATGTGAAAATGCAAAATGATTCTGGGTAAGGTTTTTTATGTGCCTCTTAAACAACTTAAACAGTATCAGCTGTTTCTCTAGTCCCCTGTATCTACTTGATTAATACCTTGATGACTTTACCATCAGATTTATGTTTGTTGCTCAGCCTGTACCCTGTACAGTTGTTCTCCAACAGCAGAATCTAAGACTCCAGCAATATTCCCGCTGCAAACTAGATGGTGTATCCTTTTCTGAAAAATTCACAAATGCTACACTTGTAGGGATTTTCTTGAAGGTATCAACAGGCAATGTTTCTGGGACCAGCATCAGTGCCCTACTTAGAAACCCATAAGTGTTGCAAACTAAGCCTAAGCAATCAATAGTGCTTGGTTATTGCATAGCCACGTGCTGATGTTAGCCTTGCTAGATCACAGTCTACTCTCCCACCAATCAGAATGAAGCCAATTTGCTGCACAAAATTCCATCTGAAAGTGGACCTGGAAATGCATAAGAGACAGCATCCCTCTCATGTCTAAAAGACAGTATCTGGCAACATGAATCCTGATTAAGGAGGGGCAGTTATCCCTAATCACATGCACAGAAGAGCAACATTTAATGGACTCAGTAGGTTTTTATCTAATGATATATATATATATATGACTATATATATAACAAGGATAATAATAGAAATCTTGAATTTGAGAGGAAATGGAGAGATGGGGGAGCTGGAAAGGGGAAAAAGGCCAGAAAGAAGGGTATAAATATTGTAAATGTAGTATTTGTATGATAGTCTCAAACCATTAATTAAATATTATGTTTCACTAAAGAGAAACATCTAAAATAAATGAATTTATTTCTGAATGATTAGAGCCTGACAAAATTAAATTAAGATTAAGTAAATAAGCAGATTTACAATGAGCAATAAGAATAAGCAGTTAATTAGAAATCTCAGTTTTCTCTGGAGTGACATTGGGTATATTAACCACACTCATGGTTAGGAGTCCTTTGTCAACACAAAACAGACTTCATTGTTTTGTGAGTCCTTTCTTTATTTTGCTTTAAAATTTTTAAAGTGCTTCATTGTTTTGTGAGTCCTTTCTTAATTTTGCTTTAAAATTTTTAAAGTGAGAGTTGAGAGAGGGAAAAGAATGTGTTCCAAATATACTGCATATATATATATATGTATATGTATATATATATATATATATATACATAAACTTGTTAAATAAAAATGTCTCATGTCCATACAGAATCATTGCAAAATTTTCTCAGGTCTTCAAAGGAGAACTTACAAGAAAATTTTTAAGGAAAGAAACACTCCTAAACTTCTTTTGCAAAGTCAATGTTATCCTAAAACCCAAACTAGAAGATACAACAACAAAAAAAGCAGAATTATAAACCAATCTTCCTGATAAAAGCTTCCCTTGGTTGGAAACAAACAAACAAAACAAAACAACAACAACAAAGAAACCCAAAACCTCACTAAAGTGTGTGCTAAGATGTTTAGTGGACGAAACATTGCCACCAAGTCTGATGACCAAAATTCATTCCCTAGGATGGTCATGGCGGAAAGGCGGTAACTGACACTTTTTATCTTTTTTCAAGTGTGATATGCCATAAACAAACTCCAGGGAACAAATATAAGCAAATATAAGAAAAGATATTTTTAAAATCTTCATCAAAATACTTGCAGACTGAATTAAAATAAAATACATCAACACAGAATCTGGCTACAATAGGACCACGAACCTAGATATGACCCGTGGCAGCAGTTCAGGCCCAGACTTGATTATGGCTAGGGTTTGAATTCATGCCCATGGCTTCTGTTACTACTCAAGGCTAAGCAGATGCTCCAGGTCTGTACAATCAACTGAGATCATGTGTCTGTACCAAAGCCATATTGCCACGATGGCCAGGCTGATCTGATTGGCCTGTGCTGCTACCTGGGGCCATGGTAGCTTCCTACCCACGCTGTGCCAGGGCCATTCTGACTTCATGGCCCTACCTCATCCAGAATCTGTGTTGATATTCTTGGCTTCAGTTGCCACTGAATCTGGAGCAAATGCCCGGGGTCTGGGCAGCCACCTTAGGCCAGGTTGGTTTCTGAGGGTCATGCTGTAGCCAGGACCATACAGATCTGAGTGTTCTGCCCTGCCACCTGGGCTAGGCTGCAGCTGAGAGCCATGTCTAGTTCCATGACCCTACTTCAGTCAGGGTCAGTGTTGGCCTGTGCTGTCACCAAAGGCCACAAGTGATGCCTGGATTCTGAGCCAACACCTGTGACCATATTGGTGTCTGAGGGCTGTGCCTCTGCTGGGACCATGCACATCTCAGTGGTTTGCATTGCCACCTGGGGCTATGGTGACATTCTGGCTCAAGCTACCATTGAGGATCGTGTCCAGGTCCATGGCCTTACAGCACCAAAAGAATGTGTTAATGTCCATGGCTCTTTATAATACTGTCCTGAGAGAGCTGGCCCTGACCCTCGCTGGCTACTGTAACAAAAGAATGGGCCCTCATAGGAGAATTGGTTCTACACTTGGGAGAGATGGCTCAGATGGCATGGGCACAGAGTAACTGGCTCTGTCCCTCACCTAAGAGAAGCTCCTAGTAAGACTGTTATAATACATATCCACACATGAATCTGGAAGACAAATTCTGGAGAGAATAAAAAGTGGGAGTAGGGGGCAGGTGTGCTTGCTATACATTGGTTTTATGTATAAAATGCTCAAAGGAGAAAAAAGATTTACTTAAGTATTATTGCTAGTGAAGAAAGGGATTTATTAGTGATGAGGAAACACACAAACACAGAAAGTACACAGAGAAAAAGTCCCTCTGCAAAACTAAAGGCAACCTCAGGAGACTGAGGTGAGTCTCTTCTTGAGGGGAGATAATTTTAAGGGTCCTTGAGGTGGTCTCCTTTCACAATTTAAAGTTCATCCATTTGAAAAATGATAATGGAGCTGAGAGTTCCACTTTTGAGATAAACAAGTTCTGGTTTGGCCTTCACTGGTTCAACGTGCCCAGGCTTGGTGGTCCTATTGGTGGGATGAAAAGCCTGGTGGTCTTTGTTTTCAAACAAGGGGTTGTTATGAAGGATAAGAAAAGATGTGACCCATGTAAGAATTTCACCATTTTTATCACATAGTCATGGATCTTGTCCCTATCTGTTTGACAATCAGGAAAAATAAATCAGTCCCTCATTTGACCCTCAGAAATCACTCCAGTTGTTGTTAGAAATTTTCAGGGGCAGTTTCCTAGCTGATAAGGGGAGATGTCAAAGAATTGGCTGTTACAGTGATTCAGAGAAAGCTGATCTGAGGAGTCATATAAAACTTACCAGATAGCAAATATCTGAAACAGCCCCATGATGACATCATATAACCTTGAAACATGCTATGTGAGTGAGGTAGCCTCTATAACATACCAACAATGTTATTTACCTTTGAGTTCCAAGTTCCTAAGCTGCCTAACCCATTTCTCTATCCTGTCTCATTTTTTTCAGCTCTGAGAAGATAACCCTAACGATCACCAGGGAATCTGAATGTGATTTGACATCTCTCAGCTGAATGAGATGGTTGAGCTGGGCTGCTGACTCACCATAGGAAACTACTGCCTGGTACTATAACCCAAAGTTGGAAAGGTCATAGCCCCTAGTGGAGCAAACCTTCTACTATTAGTTTGCTAATTGAGCATGATATCAAACTACCTTTGAAATAACAAACTTTATGCCTATAGATTTGTGTAGCTCCCAGCTCTTATCAGTGGACAGCAATTAACGCAGAGACTACCTATTAAAGAGGAGAAATAAAAAGTGTCTGGATATGTATTTTACATTTTCTACTCAGGAAACATCGTGAAAAAAAAGCAGACATTGCATAGCAGGGAAGAACTGCTATGAAGGGGCATATTTTGGGCATAACAATGAGTACTGTGGAATCACCTTTTGAAGACATGTACAAGAGTGTTCCCATCAACATTTCATCATAGAAAGGAAAAGAGCCCATGAGGCCTTATTTTTCTCCCTCAAAGGGCCATTGACAGTTAGTGATGACTATGAGGCTGTTACTTTCTTCAATGATGAAACCACTGTGATGTGCAAATGCCCAAGTAAATTGCTTTCTACTCTACCCATGCAGAAAGCTCTATGTATGTATGTATGTATGTATGTATGTATGTATTTATTTTTAACAAAAATTATCCATCTGTATTTTTAAAACATATACCACAAAGAGAAAACACAAGCACCATTTGCTCTTTAGTCTTAAAATAACCCACCATATTATAAGTGAAAGGTTATGAGATTAAATCAAATAGTGTTTGAGAACATGTGACTACATGAATGTTTCTGGTCACCAGAAGGAGGAAGAGACGAGACCTGTAAGATTGGAATAGAGATTACATTGACCTTATAAAAATGTCTTTGCCCCCAAATCAGCAAGATCTTTACTTAAAATATCACAAATATTCTTAATAAAACAAAGAAGAAAAATGATGCCTGTCAACATTAATGAGGGATTTTCTAGAATGACTAATCATAATTAAGAAAAGAAAAAAAATACTTGAAAAGAGACAAACTATATTTCTTTCCACTGATAAGATTATAAAATTTAAGTTCACCAGGAGACCATCTATAACAAGATAATATAGCTGGGTGGGAATCAAATAAATAGACTAAAAAACTTTCTATAAATAACTAAAATGTAAGCAGCCAAGTATAGTAATGCACACCTTTAATCCCAGCATTTGGGAGGCAGAGGCAGCAGAGCTCTGTGAGTTCAAGGCCAGCCTGGTTTACACAGTGAGTTCTAGGACAGTCAGAGCTACATAGTAAGATCCTCTCTCAAAAACAAAATAAAAAGAAAATGTTTCTCTTCACTACAGCTATTGGAATGACCAATATTTGACAAAGAAGCAAAAATAAAAGCCTATAAGAGGAAAACTTTACAGAGAGAGAAAACATTAAAATAACAATTTGTTATTAAAAGTTAGATGAAATCACAATTAAAACATCAACAGGTTTAATGTATTTAAACCTAGTGGGTTACATACACACACAAAAGTATAAGAATAGAAGGGGCACTCATTGGCAAGGAAAATTTTCTTTTCTTTCTTTTGTTTTAGGAGGGAATGTGAGACAGAAAAATAGAGATAAGAAGAGCTACAATTCATTACATGCAACTATGAAACTGTAAGTGAATAAAACAAATATTTTTAAAAAGAAAGTTAAGTAACTTAATCTTCTTGTAGATAATTAAACAGGTTTACAATACTATCTAGACATGCCTACTTTTTTCACATATTTATTCCCATCTATTATTATATTATGGATTAAACATTACAACACATTTTAAAAAAATCCATGTGCAGTCCCTACCTGATGAGGTGATCTTAACTTGTTATTGATTTGCTATTGTTATTTTTACAGTTTATGGTTTTGGGGATATAGAAGCAAGCTTTGCATGGGCAAGTAAGGAAGTCTTCCTGGGCTCTATCTTTACACCTCTTTTTCTTTTCATAAAAAGTGATTCTTTATTAGTAGGCAACCAGAAAAATACTGACACAAGCAATTAGTACTATAAATCAATTGAATATTTCTCATATGTATCACAATGGTAAGCTCATTAAACAGTCTTGTAATGTAAATTAACACATTTATTTATGTAAAAAATATTTTAGTTTAGATATTTAAGTATAGTAGATGGTTAAGTATAGTGTCATATTGAAGCAACAAAACTGAAATTCAACTACATATTACTGAAAATTCATCACATATTTTTATATTTAAGTTTGCATATGAAAGGCTGGAGAAATGAATTAGTGGTTAAGGGTATCCAGACTCAGTTCCCAGAACGTACATCAGGCACCTGCCCATTGCTTGTGTCCCCAATTCCTGATGATCTGATACTCTCTTCTGGCATCCCCTGGCATACATACACATGTATGCCATACATACAAATAAAAAGTAAATCTTTAAATTTGCATATAATGTATATATATCTCTACCCTATATCTTAAGTCTATTTGAATTTATCAGTGCAGGCATTTACATTTCTCTAGAACTTCCTTTCATATCACATTTTTTTCATATTATTTTGTGTTCAAGCAAGTGAGTTAAATTTTACCTATAAACCTCTAACCTTCCACAAACTAATTTACCTAACAAATTGTAGTGAAACATAGAAAAGAATGACTATTACAAGCTCTTAGCTGCATAAGCCATTTTACTGTTAAGATACAGCTTTTGTTGTCATGTTGAATCTAATAGCTATAGCACAAAAACTGTGTTTTCTACTCTTCATCACATCTGTGTTAAAGATTCCTTTTTCCATCAGCCTTCACAATGGATAGGTAGATAATTCTCTCTTCACTCTCTACCAGCCTGGTAAGAAAGGAAGGTCCACCGAAACACCATTTTTTGAATGCTTTGCTTTAAAGACTCAGATTGTCCTGAGTCAGACAGCTTACACTAGTCTGGTTGAGACTGCTGAATCTGTAGCATGCACCTGGGATGGTTTTTCCATCATTAGTGTCCTTTCTCTTTGCTTGATTCATTTTCTGTATAATTTGTGACAAATGCTTTACACAGAGAGTTGAGAGATAACTTTTCACACTTCAGTGTTCAGATTTTTTTTAAAGACTATGCTCAACAGGTTCACTTTCTTTTAAGGAAGAGACACACACACTTTCCTCTCATGATTGTTTTTATCATTGCATATTTTCAGGCTAGAAAAAAAAAGAATTTTTATTTCTCTCTCTTTTTCTAGTTCCACTACACAGAGCCAAAAATGCTGGTGTTTTCTGCTTGGATGCAAACCAATAATTTATCTGGACACTCCTGAAAAGACTTAATTTGCTCAACTGGTCAGTATTCTGCCTCTGTTAAAGGATCCCTAACACAACAGATTTTCCTTTTAACTCACGTTTCTTCCCCTAAGCACCCACCCACACTACCTCCAGCATTCTCCAGTGAGAGTTGGCTGCCAACCTCTCCCCTGCAAAGCCTTCCCCTCAGTCAAGCCATTGTTCAGCCACTAGCTACGACCAGCATGCTGAATCTCTAACCCAAGGCTCATATTTGTCTAAAATAAATAATAAGCAGGGGAGACAGACAACCAGTTTGTTTTGTCACCTTTCTTGACAGCATGAGGTAATGCTGACCTATTGAGCAAGTCTGACAGATAAATATTCAGGGAACCTCGGTGGTGAAAGATGAGGAATGTCCTAATGCAGCCTGGCAGCAGAGGCCAACCTAACTCACACCAGGCTTTGGAGGAGCCCAGTGAGAAGAATGTTCAGTATTTCAATTCAGAGAAGGATTTAACTGTTCCTTGACAAGCCATCCTGATATTTGCTGTGCTTGGCACCAGAATGTGTCTTTTTCATCTCCCGGATCCTTCCACTACAAACCACAATTCAGAAGTTCCAGTGTTATTCATGTACTAACATTTCTTATTTTCTGGCTCTGTGTGTGTGTGTGTGTTCAGGTATTCATATTTCTGTGAGAAAACCTTAGAGAAGAAATATGAAAATAAAAGTAGATTGAGGAGAATAAAAAAAGAATAAGGAGAAGTTAATACATCACTTTCATGGATGAAATTGACAAAAAGTAAATAAAAATAGACCATGATAGCACACTTAAATTAATTATAAGGTATCAAGGAAGAGTGGCAAATAGTGTCCAACTATAGTTCAGAATTTTACTAATACTTTGCAAAGATTCTTTATCATGTTAGTTCACTATACTTGGTGATAAAATGTTGTTAAATCCAACACTCAAGGAGGTGATTAAGGCAGTGCATATAAACAATCACACATACACTTATATATAACAAAACACACAAACTATATATATATATATATATATATATATACATATATATGCATAGTTAAATAGCACATCTAACACTGTGTTCCACACTCTGTGCTGTAAAATAGAATTGGTAAGCTAATAGAATGAAGAGGTCTTATTTGTCTCTAACTGACATAAAGATTTGGATATTTAAAGTTCTGCAGATATTCCAAAGAAGAAGCAGATATGAAGTAGCATGACTTCTTTTTTTCTTAAAGTACTTTTGTGTAGGAAGAGCTCAAGTTCAATAAGGGACACTTGGAATGATCTAGAAACAACAGAATAAGATGCCATCTGATAGTGACAAATGTGAGGCTAAGCATCCTCCACAGTTGAAGGGAATTTTGTTCAGCTGTAAGGACAACTGAAATTATTGAAAGGAAAATGGATGCAACTGGAGATCCTCATGATACATGAAATAAGACAGACACAAAAAGACAAATAGCACATGTGTTCTATAATGTGCATCAGGCTTCCTTGTCAGACTTTCTTTGGACTTCCAGATCCCAAATAATGACACAGAAACTTATTATTAATTATGAAAGCTTGACTTTAGCCTTGGCTTATTCCCAACTAGCTTTTATAACTTAAATTAACCCAATTCTATTAATTATGTTCTGCCATGTGGCTCCTTATCTCTCCTCCATTTTGAACATCTCGCTCCCTCTGTGTCTGTCTGGCTTAATCCCATGTGCCCCAGAGTCTTCCTGAGTTTCTCTCTTTCCCTCAAAAGTCTTGCTTATTCTCTACTGCCTACCTATTGGCCATCCAGGTCTTTATCAAAACAATCAGAAAGCACCTTAGCCAGAGATGCATCTTCACATTATACAAAAAGATTATCCCACAGCAATAATACGTGCATGTATATATATGTGTGTGTTTATTTCATAAATTAGAAAGAAGAACATGAGCAGAGAGGAGGGAACTTTAACAAGTGGAAAGGGAGAATAAAAGAGAAAGTATAGAAAAGCTTTGACATGAAAATGAAGGGACTATTTGAGAGGAGGAAGGCACCAACAAGAGGAAACAGAGAAATGAGGGGGCAATGAACAAGTACATATTTATGCATTTATATGTACATACTAGCAGGCATTTTTGAAAAATGTTTTGGTAAAAAATAAAATTATCATGTTGCAGCTGGGTGAGATAGTGTCATGAATTCCGTGTTTCACAAGTGTGAGAACCTGACTTTTTACTTTCAGCCTGGTAATGAGGTTAAAAAAGACTGTAACAATCATTGGGTCTTATTATCCAGTTAGTCTATCCATGATGGTAAGCTCCAGGTTCAATGATAGACTCTGTATCATAAAATCAGCTATGGAATAAAATACAAGCTATGCCCACTGGTTTAAATATATATATATACACACCCACACCCTCACACGCCATTACTGTCCTAGCTAATATTCACTGACAATTTGACACAGATCAGAGTCATTTGAAGGAGTCTTGATATGGGGATAGCTCAGGTAAGTGTCCTGTGAGAAACAGTCTTGATCATTGATTGACATGGGAAAACCCAATTGATTGTGAAAAAACCATCCCTAGTTGTGGGCTACATAAGAAAGGTAACTAAATTTGAGCCTGCTGAGCTGGCCACATAGCAATCATGAAAGCACTATCTGTGTTTCTTTTCTCCAGGTTCCTGCCTCTATTCTCAATAATGGACTTTGTCCTGAAAGTATAGAATAAAATAAATAAATTCTTTACTCCTTCAAGTTGGTTTTGGTCAGAATATTGTTATCACAGTGATAGGAAGAAAACTATAACAATCACTCTGTACACTAGCTTAAATATATATGGCAAACATCTGTGCTTCCATGGATCAGGAAATAAGATGTTTGCCATGGTGAAAGACACAGTTTGTCTGTTAGATCTCCATTGTGAGTTGTAGGGCAATGTTAAGGTTTTTTTTTTTTAACCCATTTTTAACTTATACATTTTCCTGAGCATCCTCTATAATCACAATTTAGTTGACATACCTGAAATGCTATATTTTTAACCTGATGATATGGCTCAATACCAAGAAACCAGAGCATCAAAGAATTCATGAAATTGAGTCCCAGACTGCCTCATGTTTTTTTGAGTCTGAACAACTCCTAAGTGGTCTTTACTATATGATTCCAAATTTATTGCATATCTGTGATAAGTAGTTGCTGTCTTTGCTAAGCTTTGCACCAGATCACCTCAATTTAGAGAAATATCAGAAGATATCATCTTAGAAAGAGTTAAAAGAAAAGATTATTTATCGTCGGGTGTATATCCCTTGACTGGAAAGAGTTACAAAGCAAAGAGTAGTCTGTGCATACATACACATCACAGGTCTTGCCCACAATACATATGAACTGGATTTGGTCTACAATGTAGTTACCAAGGAAAAATTAGTAGCCAGATACTGTGAGACTGCCGAAATTAGGAAAAAAGAGCCAATACAGGTATCATTAGCTAACTTTTAGCTTAATTTTCACAGAATCACTAAATTGGCAAACAGATTTTACAAGCAATTATTAGAGACATCATGGTTGTACAGAAAGAATATTGAGACTAATTGGCAATCTAAGAAAGACAAAGGTTTAGCTATTGACCAACCTGATGCTATGTCTGAAAGCAAATTCTTGACTTAGACTAAATAGCCAAACATAGAAAATGAAGGAAAGTCTAGCCACAGCTCCAACTATTATGATTAGCAAAACTCTCAATCACAATAGATGAAGTAAACAAGATATTCCATGACAAAACCAGATTTAAATAATATCTATCCCCACATATCCAGTCCTACAGAAAGCACTAGAAGGAAAACTCAATCTAAGGTAGGTAAATGCACCCACAAAAATACAAGCAATAGATAATCCCACAACAATATATAATAAAGAAGGGAAACACACACACACAATTGCCAAAAACTAGCAGGAATTAACAATTACTGATAAGTAATTTTGCAGGACATTATGCTGCAAGTATTTTGTTTGTAATCAAAGAAACGCAGAGCCAGATATTGGGGAAATGCTGAAATATCAGAGAGAGAAAACACCACAATCAAATCTCACCCAGCTATCTTCCAGCTTCTTCAGTTTTGCTCCTGAATTTTGCTTCTAATTGCTGCTGTTTTCCCAAGCCTGCCTTAAATACCCTCTTCATCCAGCTGTATCCCATCCAGGTTAAGATTAAGATTACAGGCATTGAACTATTCTATTTGATAGTCAGCCTTGAACTCACAGAAACACAGAAAGATCTCTCTCTCTCTGGAGTTATAGGATTAAAGGTGTAGGTCATCACTCCTAGTTTTCCCTGTGCTGGGATTAAAGGTGGATGCAATTGAAGCCCAGCTGTTTGGTCTTGTACTCACAGAGATTCAGAACTCCTGGAGCTATGTGAGTTACCACTGCTCTGTTATCCCTGGAACTCTTGGAACTACCTCAGCCTAGTTTGTCTGTGGGTTGATTTCTTGATATTCCAGGGAACATCTTAATAAAACCACAAATCTCATTTTGTGTAAAAAATAAAAAGAAAGTTATAACATAAGAAAAACCATATACAATAGATACAATAATTATATACAATATGTACAAACAATAATTACAAGAAGGATGTCCAGTTTGTTTAATATTGACAAATTCAAAGAAAATATTCCATTATTTATCCTGTTTAGGTGAGTCCCAAGGATTGTATCTAATCCACTTTGTTTCTAAATTGTGTTACTAGCTAAAAACTCTATTTTCATTTCTCTTAAACAGATACACTCTAACTTCTAAGTGAATTTCTTTACTAAAACTGTCACTAGAAAACTATAACTATTAACTACCTCATCTTCAAATCCCTCAGAGACCCAAGAAGGAAATAATATTAAGTAAATAGCACAGACAAGCAAACAATTTCCAAAAATGTAAGAAATGAAACAGCTGGCCACTTAAACAGTCACCCAGTCATTTTTGCACCACTGGGCATATCTTACTGGTCCAGTCATTATTGTAGCTTAGGATGAGATTGATGATTACTTTTCTGCTTCATTAATATGCAAAAAACCTTCCCACACTATAAGTAGAAATGAAGCTTCCAGGTACTGGGTTGATTTATCTATGTTTGATGATTCCAAATAAGGTCTTTTTCAGTAGGATCTTAGTGTCAACTTCAATAGGGTAACTAAGAGTATTAGTAATAGTCTATAATACTGGGAGAAGTCAAAAGCATGCCATGGGCCAAAGGCTCAAAAAGAGATAAGCCATTCCTAGAACTGGAATTTTTATTTGCTAGCAAGAGGTATTTTAACAACCCCTGGAACTGTAGGGTAACTCCATTCAATCTGCTTTTAGAAGTATATATAGCTGCATTTTAATAAGCTTTTATAGCATTAACTTTCCATGAGACTTTTCCAAAGCCCTTTAGTGTTCCTCATTCCTTAACATATTTTCTCCTCTTGGTGCTGCACACCCACAACCACCCTTTTAATCCTTTTTGTTTCTTTATTAGATCTTCCCTTTTTATAGCAATCCATTCTATGGTCCCTCTCCCCTTTGAGAGATCCTTGTATAGCCCCTACTAGTATTCTAACCTTTATTTTTACTGCAAATATTTAAAGAATCAAATTTAACATTCACAAATGAGAGAAAACATGATGTGACTGTATTTTGAGGTCTAGGTTAACTCACTTGGGATGACTATTTCCAGTTCTAACCATTTTCCCTTGAATTTCAAATTTTCTAATACTCTATAATTTAAGTGTACCATATTTTCATTATCCATCCATTAGGTGGTGAACATTTAGGCTGCTTCCATTTCTTAGCTATTATGAATAGAGCAATGATGACCATGAAAGAGCAGTTATCTCTGAAGCAAGATTAGAGACATATGGGTGTGCCCATAGTATGCTTGAACCCAGTGGTGGCTACATTTCTAGCTTTTAAAGGACCCTCTACATTGATTTCCACAGGAATTGTATTGCATTGAATAATTTGTCAGAGACTAAGTGGTCAGACCATTTTCATATGTTAACATTTGTTTTCTTCTTTCTTTTTCTTTCTGTGTTCTTTGTTCCCTCCCTTTCTCTCCTTTCTTCTTTCCTCTCTTCCTTCCTTTCTTCATTTTTGCCTTTTCCTCACGGCTAATGGTGTAAATCTTCATAAAAATATTTCTCAGTAATTTATTTTTTATCTTTTGAGATTTCTGTTTAATTCCATAAAAATTTTATTTAAAACTTCAAAAAGATTATTTGGTTTCTTGGTTGGTTCAGAAGAGAAGAGGATCTGAAAGACTTGGAGAAGGAGGAAAATATGATCAAAATATATTTAAATTTAAAAATTATTTTAAAAATAAAATATAATAAAAATCATTGCACAATTATTAAACCTTTTTGTTTTCTGAATGTTTGGGTGAGCTGTTTAGTTGGTTGGCTGCTTTTGTTGTTATTGTTCTTTTAGATTCTACCAACTAACTCTGTTAGATGTGTAGTTGCTGAAGATCCCCTCACTTTGCTCATTTTCTTGGTCACCTGTCACTTAAATGATTGTGCCCCTCTCTGCACAGAAGCTTTGTAGTTTCATTTACTACTATTCGTCAATTTTTGGTCATAGTGCTTGAGCTACCAGGGTCATGTTCGTAAAACCATTTCCTATACCAGTGAATTTGGTCATATCATTTTTTTCCCTGTCCTGATTCAGGGTTTCAAATCTTATTCTGACCTTTTTGCCAAATGAAAAATGAGGACTATTTCAGTCTCCTACATGTAGCTACTGAGTGTCACTAGCATTATTTATTAAAAATGCTGTCTTTTCTTCAGTGTATAACTTTGGCTTCTTGTCAAAATATCAGGTGAATATATATCTATGGACTTATATTTGCTACCTAAATTCTGTCCCATTGATAACTGTGTCTGATTTTACACCAAAACTAAGGGTATTTTATTGCCATGGCCTTGTGTTATAACTTAAAGTCAAGAATAGTGATTCTTCTGGTTTTTTAAAATTATTAAGTATTTTTTTTTGCTATTCAGAATTTTTGATCTCTCCACATACTTTAAGATTATTTCTTGATTTTGTGAAGAATTACATTGAAATTTTCAGAGAATTACATTGGATATGTAAATTGCTTATTGTAGGATGATTATTTCTACAATGTTAATCCTACTAATTCATGAACATGGAACGTCTCTTTATCTTGTGATGGCTACTTCAGTTTTTTTCTTCAACATCTTAACATGTTTACTAATTAAGTAATTCTCTTTCCTCAGTTTATTCTTTATAAAATTGTTTTTGGCTATTGTAAATGAGATGGTTTTCCTGCTTTCTTCCTCAGTATATTAGTCATTGGTGTGTAGGAATGCTACTCATTGTTATGTGTTAGTTTTGTACCCCACTGCTCTGTTAATTGTATTTATCAGCAGTAAGATTTTTTTTGAGCAGTCTTTAGTGTCATACCACCTGCAACTAAATATATTTTAGTTTCTTTCCTTATTTGTATCCCATTTATCTCCTCCATTTGTCTTATTGCTCTAGCTAAGACTTCAACCATTGTAGTGAAAAGAAATGGAAAAAGTGAGCATCCTGGTCTTCTTACCAATTTTATTAGAAATTCTTTTTCATTTATTTCTATTTATTTAGTATGATGCTGGCTCATAGGCTTGTTGTATATAACCATAATTATGTTGCTTCACAGTCCCTGTATTGATTGCTAGATTCTTCAGGATTTGTATCATGAAGTGATGTCAACTTTTATCACAGCCTGTTTTATATCTAATACATAGACTATGTGGTTCATGTCTTTTGGTCTGCTTATGTGGTATTATTATTATTTTTTAATTAAAATGCAACCATACCATTCTCACTTCCTTTTCTACCTTCCAATCTATTCTATGTATCCCACTTCACTCCCTCCAAAATTTATGTTTTCTTTTTCTTTTACATATATTGTGTATGTATAAATTATATAAATACCACTAGATCATCTGTTTAGTGCTGCTTATATGCATATAATTTCAAAGTTGACCATTTGTAATTGCATAATCAGTTAGAGGGCTCATCCCTGAAAATGACTGATTATCTCATTCTCAGAGTTCTTACTTACCTGAAAGGCCTTTCTTAGGGGTGAATCTTCATGACATTTTCCCCTTGCACAATATCATGTCTATTGGTGTTGTTATTTTTAAAGTCTTGTTAGGCAGCCATACTGTAGATGTATCATGGGTGATGTTTCCCTAGTGTTATCAGGAAACATAACCTCACTGCACCAGTCCTCTCCATCTTAAAATCTTTCTAGTCCATCATCTAGAATAGTCCTTGAGTCTTTGTTGCAGAAGTGTTGACAATGTATCCTTAGGGTCTGGGGACACAATCATCAGTTATTATTCTCCTTATTTTGACCAGCTGTGCCTTTCATATAATAGCAAAGAAACATTACTTTGATGTAGGGTAAGAGCTCCAATTCTATGAATTTAGGTATTTTCACATCAGTTAGGAATTATTCTCATTTACTAAGGTGACAGTATAAGACTGTCTTCTCAGATCCATGACCTCACTATCCCAGAGAAGTTGGGGAGGTTTCCCGAAGTCCAGACCTGCCTTCCTTCCTGGTAATGGACCTATTAAACATTTATTGATTTTCCACAATTTAAGATTTCAGTGTATCTTGAAATGCTGGTCATTTTTACAGTTCATAAGTTCCAAAGCTTGGTAGGACGATTGATTGCTTCCCTTCTTCAGTATCATGTGTGTTATCTCTGCTGCCATACAAGCTATTCCCCTCTTTCCGCCATCTTTGGTCCGGTGGAGGCCTGCTGGGAACAGGACTTCTAAAAGGCAAACATGTCTGGAAGGCTGTGGTGCAAAGCCATTTTTGCTGGCTATAAGCGAGGTCTCTGGAACCAGAGGAAGCACACAGCTCTTCTTAAAATTGAAAGTGTTTATGCCCGAGATGAAACTGAATTCTACTTGGGCAAGAGATGTGCTTATGTGTATAAAGCAAAAAACAACACAGTGACACCTGGAGGCAAACCAAACAAAACCAGAGTTATCTGGGGAAAAGTAACTCGGGCCCATGGAAACAGCAGCATGGTTCGTGCCAAATTCCGAAGCAACCTTCCTGCGAAGGCTATTGGACACAGAATTCATGTGATACTGTACCCTTCCCGGATTTAAACTAATGAAAAGTAAATAAATAAAAGTGGATTTGTGCTCTTGTAAAAAAAAAAAAAAAAAAGAAAAGAAAAGAAGCTATTCCCCAGAGAGGAGGTTTTCAGGTCAGATCCAGCTTAAATGTTCCAAGTTCTGTGTCCAAAGTGCATGGTGTTTCCAGAAATGTGAATTTATCTTTTATTTCTTGAAGTAATCACAGAAAACAGCAATAACCTGTATCTTTTGAGGAATCATTTAAACTATCTTGAACAAAAACCAAAAGAATTTCTTGTTCTCAGGACACAAGTCATTGTTACTGTCTTCTTAGCTGTGCAAAAACTTTATTTTAGAAGGACCCACTTGCCAGTTGTTGGCCTTAATTCTTTTAAAATTATTTTTCTATTTGGAAAATGGTTTCCTTTACCTATATATTGTAGGTTACTTTCTATACTTCCTCCTAACAGTTCCAAGTTTCACACTGTGGTCTTTGCACCATTTGGAGTAAGTTTTTATGTTAGGTACACTGGACCATTCCTGGGATAGTGCTAGCTTTATCAATGGTGGGTAATCTCTATGTGCCTTGTATTTGATTTTCATGAATTTTGGTTAGAAACTTTGTATGTGTGTTCATTAGAGAGACTGATCTACATGTTTTTTCTTCCTTGAATCTTTGTCTAGTTTTTGTATCAGCATCATAATGGACTCATGAAAAGAATTTTATGTTGCTTTCTTTTTTGTTTTATAGACTAATTTGAGGAGTATAATTGTGGTTCATTGTTGAAACTGTTTCTCATCACAGAATTTTTTAAGTTTGGAGGCTTTAAATTTCTGCCTCTTTTTAATTGGCTTTTTAGGCTTATATAAATTACTTAATTTGTTTTCATTTCATTTGATAGTGTATATGTAATCTGTGAATTCATCCATTTCTTTAAATTATCAAGTTTGTCAATGGATAACTGTTTCCAATTTTTGTTGTAGTACATTGATAACATCAAAAAAATTATCACCTTGCATTCATCAACAAATGAACACAGAAGAAAACTAGTCAGCCCTTAGAAGAAATGAAATCTTACCATTTTTACAACTCCATAGAACATTTCAAGGTAAATAAACCACATACACTGCTAAGACTCACATTATCTTATTCATATGTGAAACATACTACCAAAAAATGGTGTTATAGGAGTAAAGAAAGACGGATGAAAAGATATGAGTAAAATAATGGTTATATTTTTTTTATAGAACTTTTAAAGAACATAGTATATTTTTCTAACAACACATTTGGAACATGGTCCAAGAATGGAGTTGGGTGAAATTTCTGAGTGTTTATGAGAAAATGTCAGCACATCAAGATAAGAATCTTGTTAGCTCAGATTCTTCAAAACTACAGAATTCCTTTGGATTATATGACTCATCTACCATGTGCTGTTTGTCTGTCATCTGGAACTTGTTCCCCATGTGTGGCTTGTCTATGTGATTGTCCAAGTTACTCATGGGATTCCTTTCAAACCCCAAAGTATAAATTGTCTGAATCTCTGAATAAAGCTGGCTGTTGCACCAGACTTTAATCTGTCTCAGTTTTCAGCTCCATTCTACCAGGTCCCACCCCTGTGGAGAGCAGTCTTTGATGCAGAGGAACCAATTATGTGTAAGACTGACTGAGAGTGGCCAGTCTTTCTTATATGGGGGAGGATGACTGAGTGACAGTGACCAGTCTTATATGGGGGAGGATGACTGACAGTGGCCAGTCTTATATGGGGGAGGATGACTGACTGACAGTGGCCAGTCTTATATGGGGGAGGATGACTGACTGACAGTGGCCAGTCTTATATGGGGGAGGATGACTGACTGACAGTGGCCAGTCTTATATGGGGGAGGATGACTGA
>PVIH01003608.1:0-45578 GCA_004025045.1 Sigmodon hispidus
TTCTGTCTCCAAGAAGGGGTCTCCCGTCGGTGCGAAGGTGTTTCGATTCCCGGGTTTCAAGCACCAGTTGTCCCGCGCCCTGTCTTCGCCTGCGAAGAAGAACCGCAGTACGCAGTTTGGATCCTTCTGCAGCAAGTTTATTCTTTACAAAATGGGAAGAAGACCCCGACCCCTTGCCAGGAGCCGGCTTTTATACTGCCAAGCCCTAGCCTCTTACGTCTCCCCTTCTGATTGGTTGCAGACTCTCGCCTGACATGACGAAGGGTCAGAGGGCTTGGCTCACAGAGTGGAAACTTACCGGGGGACATGCGCAGAAGCGTTGTTTATCGCCTCGGCCGCGCCTTGGTACCGGAAACCCGCACCGTCTTTCCTGCTTGACCGGGCTCCCGGCTCCCTACAAACACTTCTATTTTTCACCTTATAACACCCATCCATGGGCTCTGGTTCTGTCATCCACATATGACCCTGAAGGCTCCACACCACAGAATATTTGCAGGGATTGATGTTCTCAATCCTAAGGAATTTAAACTACCCAGGAGGGTTGTATGTTGTTTGTTTGGGTTGGGTTGGTTGATCTTAGCTTTTGTTTTTGAGGGAAAAGTGAGACAGAGCATTGCTGTACAGCCTAGGATGACCTCACACACTTAATCCTCCTGCCTCAGCTTTTCAAGTATTTAGATTATAACTAAATCTGTATGCTACCACATACAGATTTTTAAAATACTTAACACTTTTTTCTTTCTTTTTTTTTTTTAAGTAAGAAGTTCTTAGCTCTATCCCAAATTAACTTTATTAGAATCTCTAAGACTAGGCCCAAGGAATCCACAAACAACTTGGCTAAAAGTTAGGCTCAAAGGCAAAACATTTGTCTGCTCGCTTAAAGTATGCAGGCACCAGGTTAAGTCCCCTAGGACAGGGAAGAGAAATGGGAGCTGCTAGGTGTTTAGGGATTTTTTTTTTTCAGGAGAATTAAAAAAAGAAAGAAGACACACACACACACACACACACACATTTGTGAGTTGAAATTTTTAAAAGAAAGTTTATGAAAAATGTAAGCCCAAAGAACAGATAGGGTACTTATCTGCCCATTTGTGTGGTTCTAACACTGAGAATGTGCCTAGCACACAATATTCATTCAATAGTTTATTACATGGTTGAATGGATGCCTAGAACCCTTCCAGTCCTTGGGTAAATTAACTAACCCCATTCACTAGTACGGACAATAGCATGTGACATGAAAACTGGAGTCTACTATGTTAGTTTTTGTGGCTCACAGAATAAAAATCACATTGATTCAGTGACTTAAGAACAAGGCAAACTTACTTTCATCTTTCTGAAGCTAATAACATCAAGATGAAGGTGTCCGTCGATTAGGAGTTTCATGAGATCCTGAGCATATGGGGCAAAGCAGTTCTCTATAGCCTGTTTATTACAGAAACTAATCCTCTTCATTAACCCCCACACACACACATTCCCGTGACCTAATTACCTCCCAATACCACCACAGTGATGATTATGTCTCAACCTAAGAATCAGGGGAGAAATGATAAGCTCTGACACCTTGGCATCACCTTGTATAAGCAGATCTTTCCGGAACATATACAACTATATAACAAACACTATGTAACTATGAGTGATAGTTACATTAGGCAAGCACTACCTGGGTAAGTTTGCTGTGCATCCTTGTTAGGCCTGTGTGTAAGAATTTCCACGATTGCCACCAGGGAGGCTGGATACACCGTAAAAAGTGAGGATTTTATTATTATATACAGGTTCCCACGGCACAGCGGAAATGCCAAGGACCCTGAGCCCCGACAGGCAGGGGTCTTTAAAACAAAACATACGTAAGCAAGAGTCGACACACCTTGGCATTCCAGGATTGGGCCAAGGGGTAAAGTACAGCAGCGATTGGTGTGAATCCATCTTTTGAACCCATTGGCTGCTTCGAAGTTCACTTGCAGACCTGGGCCCTGCCCCCAGGTAGCATCCTGCAAATGAATCCAGGTCCTTACATCACCACCACAGGGGATCTGGAACTGACCAGGAGAGAACTGTCACAAAGTCTATAACTTAGCTAATTACTAAGCCATTTCTTTTTTAAAAAATTATGTTTGCTTATTTTGGGGGTGGGGGAGTGATAGAGGACAACTTGTGGGAGTCAGTTCTATCCAGTGAGTTCCAGAGATCTAGTTCACGTGTCAGTCATGGAAGCCAACCCCATTACTGTCAGAGCCATCTCTAGGTGTGAGACCCTTTTCCATGATAAGGACAAACCTGTCTATATACATTTACATTTACATTTACAGTGAAGAGAAGTGTCTCTCGCTGACTACCTTTGCTGCAGGTTTATTCTGCCTGTCACACACTATGTTAGAGCCTGTGGCGACAGCTCAGCTGGTGTTGTGCTTACTGCACGTGCTTGAAGAATTGTGTTCAAGGCTTTGCACCAAAAGCCGAGCATGGTGGTAGACATGTACAAGCCTGGAAGGGATGGGCAATTCCCTAGGATTCACCAGCCAGCTAGCTGAGTCAAATCCAGGAGACCCAGGTCTCAGTGGAAGATCCTGTTTCAATAAACAAAATGAGTTGCTCAAATGACGCCCAAAGTTGACCTCTGACCTCCACATACACACATCCTTGTATATGTGTTCATGAAGAGCACTCACACACAAATTAAAAATAAAAGCCTAAGGTTAAGGATCATTCACTCTGAGAATTCACTCAGAATCTCTTAACTGAATATAAATTTTGTGTGTTTGTTTTTTCAAGAGAGGATTCTCTGTATAGCCCTGGCTGTCCTGGAACTTGCTCTGTATACCAGGCTAGCCTGGAACTCAGGGAGTGCCAGAATTAAAGGTGTGAACTGCTGCTACCACCACCACCACCTGGCTGATTAATTAAGTTTTTAAAAATAAATCTACCTTCTACAATAGAGTTGACTAAAGGTAGTGGGGGCATTATTATTAGTAATTGTGCTAATTTTTTTTGACATTGTTGTTACCAGTTAAGAATCCTTCTCCCTGGGGCTGGAGAGATGGCTCAGGGGATAGGAGCACTGGCTGTTCTCCCAGAGGACCTGGGTTCAATTCCCAGCACCCACATGGCAGCTCACAACTGTCTGTAACTCAAGTTCCAGAGATCTGACACCTTCATACCAATGCATATAAATAAAGCTGAATAAATTTAAGAAAAATGTTTAAAAAAAAAAAAGAATCCTCCCCACAGGACACGGGGGATAAAGGAAACACTGGTCCTCAAAGATACCTCTCCTGTTTCCGTTCTGGGAAGGAAGCAGTTGGGCAGCATGCATTTGAGGTAGACATAAAACATTTGTTCTCAGACAGAGAGACATGGTGGTGGAGAGTCCAGCAGGAGCAAGAGAGAACATTGCCAGCGTGGAATGGGGACAGAATTTGGAGCCATCACAGACAGCAAGTTGTGGACCCCTGGCTTCTGGCACAGAACTTCCAGGGTTGGGGAGAGGCGTGTGCTGCAAAGCATGAGAAGGAGGCTGGGCATCAGGCCAGAAGAAAATTCTACCCACCAATGAGGAGTAGCAAGAGGAGCTACTTGTCTACAATCGATCAGTGGACTTCAGCCAATGCAGCTTCTGGGCAGTTACAAAAGCCAAGGAAGGCGGAACCTTCAATAATGATTGACATTGCTGCCTCCGTGGCTTCTGCTGCTGCCCCCGTGTAGACCTGGTGCTTCTCCTGTGAATCAGCAGCTGAAGAGACTCTAGACTGGCCATGTCCACCAAAAAACTCAAAGAAGCAGTCAAGACTGAGACAATGGTCATATCAATTCGAAGGTGGCAAACAGGATGTCTCTGTGGTGCAGGTTGAGATGAAGAGACCACAGACTCCATTAGGAGCCAATGAAAGTCTGTTGTGAACGACAGGATCTGTCAGCAAAGCGGATCACATTCTGGTCTGATGGGCAACCAATTAGTGAAAGAGATGCACCTGCTGGGCTGGAAATAGAGGATGACAATATGACAGATGTGTTCCAGCCGCAGACAGAGGTGTCTGTTAAACAAGGAGCTTGTTGCTCTATCCAGAATGTTGCTATAGGTCAAGAATACATTGTCCGTTAGAAAGGCGCCTTTGGCTCCTGCACACCCTGAAGTTTGTTAGGGTGTAACACCGTAGTTTTCTCTATTCCTTCATTTTCCCGCCCTCATTTCTTCATTGGATACAAAGTAGCTGGCATGTGCGCACAAGCAGATTGAGCATTTTTTCCTTTATTGTTTTTGAATTAAATGTGACCAACATTCTGTTTGGGTTAACATCAGGTGGTCTAGGGGGACAGCACTGTTTCTGTGAAAATATCCTCCTTCCCCTCGTGGCACAATGACTTAGTACTTGTTCCAGTAAATTGCTTTGTTTTCATTGGCTTTTTTAAAAATTTATTTATTTATTACGTATACAGTGTACAGAAGAGGGCACCAGATGCCATTCTAGATGACTGTGAGCCACCATGTGGTTGCTGGGAATTGAACTCAGGACCTCTGGAAGGACAGTCAGTGCTCTTAACCTCTGAGCCATCTCTCCAGCCCCCTGTTCTCATTGTTTGAACAGAGGAACCTAACAACATAAAACTCCTTGCATACCTGTACAGCTGGATAATTTTAATGTTTTTTATTTACCATTCATTGTAAAACCAAGGACAATCTTACAATATTTTTGATTGTAGATGTTACATTTGTCTTTAAAGGGGGGTAAATAACTCTTGAAAAAAGTAACTTAGGTAGTTTTCCTCTCAAACCATGCAGGCATCATGTTGCTTATATAAACAATTTTTTTTTTCTAGAATGAAAAGAAAAGTAAGAGTAACAGTAATTGACATTTTCTACAAAGTGAGTTCTAGGACAGCCAGGGCTGTTACACAGAGAAACCCTGTCTCAAAAGAAAGGAGAGAGAGAGAGAGAGAGAGAGAGAGAGAGAGAGAGAACCAAAACAAATAAATAAATGACATTTTATATCTAGCACCAGTGAGAAGGCTTTGAGCCAGGGTTCATACAATTTTAAAAATGAAGCAGTAATTTTTTTCATACCAAACATTGCAGAGAATTTTATATCTTCTCGGTTTTTGTCCATATTCTTTAGTTCTAGATTTAAGGCAGTCTCTCATGGTTTATGAGTATAACTTGATAACCTGTTACTTAGGGGTGAATGTATAGGCTTAACTCTCCTTAAGTAACTTTATTTCTATAAATGTAGCTCAGAGGGGGCTGGAGAGATGGCTCAGTGGTTAAGAGCACAGTCTGCTCTTCCAGAGGACCCGGGTTCGATTCCCAGCACCCACATGGCAGCTAATAATTGTCTGTAGTTCCAGTTCCAGGCAAACACCGAGGCAAATAAATAAATAAAGGTTTAAAAAAAAAAAAATGTAGCTCAGAAACAAGTTACTGTGCTCCTGTGCCAACCAAAACCTTGTCAATTATGACGTTATTTTCTAATGCTCAAAGACAGCATTAAACACATTAATGGAGACCAAGACCACCAACATAACTTCAGGCAAGGGGGCATTACACTTGGCTCTGTGATTAGTGACTTGGTTAGGATTCCACAAGAGAAAATAGACAGCAGTAACCGGTGCTTCATCCTGCATTTCATCTAAGCCTTTGCTTTCAGCTGCCACAGAAGGGCAAGCTCCTCAGATTTCTCTTCAAATTCTTCCCCCCTACTAAAACCCAGTCAGTAGTAACAGACAAGTCCAGAGAGACCTGACTTACCCATGGACTGCATTAGAAAATAGCTTCCCTCCTGCTCAGCCTGACTTCACTTCCCAACAGAGTCTCAGCAGATTAACCTTTCTAAATTACACCCTTGACTGTTTTATTCCCCGCCCCCACCAAAAGCTGTTACCCTCCTCGCTTTCAGTTCACAGCATGCTCAGGAAGGAACCTGGAAGTTCAAAGGTGTGAGTCTCAGGCTGGAAGGGCCACTTTGTGAGGCAAAGTGAGGCAGCTTTGCCCTCAGGCAGTTACAGTCTCCTAAGAGATACAAACAGTTCTCAGTTCACTATAAGGCAGTATGCAAATTGACGGAATTAAAGGTAAAGATAAAGAGTTTAAATATTTGAAACAAAGGATGGAATTGTTTGTTTTCTGTTGATGACCATCGCTTAGAAAACAGAACCAACTGTCAAGACAACTGTACTTTATAAACTGGCTACATCAATCTACTCCCATCCTTTTCTGCATTCAAAAAAAAAAAACCTTTCTTGCCAAATTAACCTGACTAGCCCTGAAAGCACTTTGCGGTTTCCACCCCCTTATCTTTCCCAATGCCAACTACTTTGAGTAAATCATTACTCCAGTCCTGCCCAAATGCCTGTTCGCTTACCTATTGCCTTTTCTTTGAAAACCCTCCCATAAGAACCAATGTGTTGATCATCCCACTCCTCAGATGAGTCACTCACCACTCAGATTCTTTTCTCATTCTACCATAAATCCCATTATGCACTTGCAGCTCATGAGAGTCCTTAGCATCTTTATTCCCTCCTCACATCCTCACCCCCTGGCTTGGTCCTCACTGCAGCATCCACAACACTAGGCTTGTTCTCCCTTCCCAACTCTATTGTTACGGGCTGAGCAGTTGGAAGAAAACAATCCACACACACACACACACACACACACACACACTTCTAGTCACTCCTCCCCTTTACCTCAGCCTGTGGAATTACCTTGTATGGGTCTAGGAGGAGTCAGCATGAGTTTACTATGACTACTTTAAAAAGTTAAGCAAGATACTATGACATTAGTGATCCTTGAAAGAGGTTTTGCTAAGTGAAATAAACTGTACAAAAAAGGGAAAAGATTTGCTGTAATTCCATGTATACTTAGTCAGACTCAGGGAAAGTACAACAGTGGTCACCTGAGGCTGCTGGAGAGGGGGATGGGGAATTATTTAATGGTGAGAGTTTCACCACAGGAAGATGACAGAGTTCTGGAAACAGTAACAAAGACGATACAATGAATGTGCTTAATGCTACCAAACCGTACTTACAAACAGGATTAAGATTTGTTTGTTGTGACTATTTTATCACAAAAATACATTTAAATGAATGATCCAAAAATACAGTACAGAGAGTTTGATGCAAAGCTAACATGGTGATCCCCATCAATGTGTGCCTTTTCTGAGATACCTCACTAGTGAGCTAAATCCCTCCTCTGCTGTGATTTCCCAACCCTGAGGATTTGCTAGGCATGCACTTTTGTTCTTCCCCATTCACAACTCTAGTTTTTTCTAAGCTGCTTCGTGGCCTGGCTGTGAATGTTTTTTTTAAAAATCAAGTATTTAAGCAGCAGGAGCCAAGAGTTGCTAAACAAATATATTTCATCAAAGTATTGCTTCCTACTCTCAGACCTGCTGTTTGATTTTCCCACCTCTGTGGCTTCATGGCCCATGGATTCAACCTCATGTTCTCTCTGACTAGAGAGTTTGTTCCTCCTTTGAGAGGGATGGAAACAAATCTTCTCCATTATCTCCCTTTGGCACTATCAGGTGGCTCAGAAGCACAGGTCCTTGGTTCCTACAAAGATACAGCCTTGTAATGCCTCCCCAGGGATCCTGTTGCCATGGCCACTGGAATTATTTACCATATAGCTCCCAAGGCTCTTCATTATTATTCCTCTTTCCCACTGAATAATGCTTCCTTTGTTACCTAACTCCCCATAATGCATAGATACTGTTAAACCTGTCCTTTGTAGTAGCTTTGACTGAATGTCTCATACTTGTTTAGATATAATCAGAGTCACTGAGGTATTTTAAGAATCATATTGTCAATGGAGAAGGAGCTTAGTTTTTCAATTAACTACAAACCTTCTTTAAATACAAATGTATCACTTTTTCTTCCATTTATCTGAGTTCTAACAAACTTTATATATACTGTTTTGTGAATCCCATGATTCACAGCAGAGCTCTTCAGGTGTGCAACATACTTTTTATACTATAAATTTGATCACACCTACTCACTCTAATGAAAATGTCCACAATATTACCTGAGCATCATTGTTTAATCCTATCATTCACTTTTTTGCCCCTCAGGAAATTTTATAAATATCCTCAGCATGGTAATGTACTGTGAAACTCCTGGACTTTGGCTCATACTATTGATCATGGTTGTGAAAATGGAGTACATTCCACCTGCCCAAATCTCTCTGTACTATGATAACTCATTGGAACATCACTGTCCAATGAAGGTAAATGATGGGTTTCTTCAGAGAAACTTCCCAGAGCTGGAGCATGATGAGTGTAACATGAACCCAGGGCTTCCTGTGACACCAAAACTCTTAGAAGAAGAAAGGCCTGGAGGGCCGAAGAGATGGCTTAGAGATTAAGAGCACTTTCTGCTTTTCCAGGGATCCTGAGTTCAATTCCCAGCAACCACATGGTGGCTCACAACCATCTATAATGAGATCTGGTGCCATCTTTTGATGTGCAGTCATAAATGCAAACAGAACACTGTATACATAATAAAAAAAATAGATCTTTAAAAGAAGAGCTTAGTTGATTGGGAACACATCAGAGAAGCACAGAAGAGCTTGGAAGAGCTTTCAGTGGCTGAGGCTGAGTTAATCAGTGCAGTAACAGGAACATCCAAACACTGAGTTATCACCCACCATTTAAATAATTACCCATGAGCTCATGCTGTTGTAAATAAATAGGGAAGGAAAAAAAGTAGGTGAATTCCACTTAGCAAATACATTCTCTTCCAGGAGGGTAAAGGTTAATCCCCACACCCCTCCTCCCACTTCATGAGCTAGGATAGAGGCCTGTCTCCAAAGAATGAAATCTGTAAGATGAAGTGTAGGGACTTCACAACAAAGAAATCTGGCAAACAACAGGAGAAATTCGCTTCACTACACAAGCATGCTAGGAGAATATACTCCTGATAGGCTGTGAGAAGTGCTTCTTTCTAGGACTTTCTCTAATCACAGGAAGAAAGACTAGGTATCCTCAAATCAAAGAATTTTCTGGAAAAGATCTACCTAGATCAATGTAATACAGCCAACTCATAGAAAATAGAACAAATTAACAGATGTGATAGCTTAGCATAATGGCATGTCCCAGCTTGGGTCTTGGGATAGAAAAAAAAGGCATTGCAATAAAGAAACTAGTGAAATCTGGAGTCTGAGATTTATTTAATAGTGATGTCTCCAGGATCAGTACCTGGGTTTTTTAGTTCCAATTATGTTGTGGTGTTTGCTCACTTAAGGAACTTGAACCCAGAGATCTCTGTGAAAGGGAAATGTTCGACTCTAAGCTGCACACTGACATATGAAGACACTGTCCTCAGGGAGTCAATGTGGGGGAGTGTAACTCTGTGGTGCATTATGGAAACTCTACTACGTTCACAATCTTTTGGTGAGTCTAAAGTAATTCAAAATTTAAAAAATGATTTTTAAGGAAATGTTCCATACTATCTCTAGTTAGCATTAGAAGTAAAAGGTGGCTCTACTCCTAGAAGTACTTTTCTACCCTGGAATTTTTAGACCAAAACCAGATTCTATACCCACACAAATATGGGGCTCCATGTTCTTCAAGTTTGAGGTATAATTTGGTTGTAGAGCTTATGACCAACATGCACAGGGCTTCAGTTTCTGTCCAGAACAACAATGGCAGCCTCTCATAATGGGAATTTTAGAGCTTTGCGGGTGAGTAGGAGTGGGAAGGACATTTGAAATTTACTTCTGAGGATGGCCATCAGAGAGTATTGTGCCAAAGCCAGCAAGTACCAGAAAAGTTGGTTTGGTTTATTGTTTCTGTTGTTGCTGTTTTAAACCTAATGTTTACTAGAAAGCAACACTAGCAAAAAAGACAGACAAAATAAAAGAAAGGAGGGGAAAAGGGATTAGCCAGCTAATCAGTGTTTGAGCAGTCCAGCAATCAATTTAAAATGAACAACTCAAACAAGGATGCAGCAGGTCAGCTGTTCCTTCCTAACAATATAGGGGCACTTGTGGGATGGCGCTTGGAAAGCAGAGACAGGCAGATCTTCATGAGTTCAAGGTCAGCCTGGTCTACATAGAGAGATCTTGTCTCAATAAGACAACATATATATTAAAATGCTTCAAAAATTGAAACGAGGGTACTTTTTATGCTAAGAGATTTCAAAACCTCATATGCATTTTAACTTTGGTAGTGAAGCAATTATCAATGGAAATTAATATAAAACAAGCTGAGCCTTTTGTGTTTACTTATCAAATTACCAAGGCGGAATTTCAGTGTTTTGCTTGTCTACTACAACAAAGAGAAAGCTGCTTGAAAACACTTTATTAAATGTGATAGAGATAGTCCCATAAGGTTTCCACTGAGTCCTCACCCATTATCCTCTCAGGGGAAATGAGAACCCTGAGAACCCTGAGAACCCTGAGAACCCTGAGAACCCTGAGAAGAACCCACAAAGTTCACAGTGACGACAAGGAAGAGGTGGAAGAATGTTGTATTTCTTCATGTTTCCAGAGAGGAAATTAAAAATTTTTTTTCAATTGAAAACCAATGCAGACTTGAAGAGTTAGCCAGAGTCAAAAGCTTAGAAAACAATAGCATCCACCAAATATCGCACTGATACATAGAAAAATAGAGTATATACACTAGGAAGCCGCTTAAAATCTCTGCAGGCAGGTCCTTATGTAGCACCTTCAGCAGTCAATACGTTCTATAAAACCATGCTTGCTTTAGACAGTTTTGCCTTTCCAAGGTTTAATTTCACTTGACACACTCCAAAGAAGTGAAGCCAAGGGCAAGAAAGCAGCTTTTCAGTTTATTTTTCCAGATAGAAACAGATGCACACATGAGAGCAATAATTTCTCTACAGCTAACACTTTGCACTCAAGGCTCAAGCACCATCACACTGAGTCATTCTGAAGCCTCCTATTAGTGAGGAGATCTTTTTTATTTAATTTTAGACACTCCTAAGTTGAACATTATATTCTGTCTTCTTAAAAAAATATTCAGCCTTATTAAAATCAAGGTTTTTTAGCTATGGATGAATCAAAAAACAAATTTGTTTTCTTTTTTTTAAGGTTATCTTTCTACCAAATGATTCAAAAATGAAAATAATGTCTATTTCAATGTTTTATATTATTATCAAGAGACTATTTACATAAGAATATCAAGAATATAGTCAGGTGGTGGTGATACCTTTAGTCCTGGGGGAAGAGGCAGGAGGATCTCTGTGAGTTCTAGACCAGTCTACAGAGAGAGCTCCAGGACAGCCAGGGCTACACAGAGAAAGTCTGTCTCAAAATAAACAAATGAACAAACAAATATGTAGTTAATGATGGTTTGATTTGAGTAACATAAGTGCTAGAATCAAATCTGGAGCCTGGTGCATAATAAGCAAGGCACTCGGTCACTAAGCTCTACCCTAAGACTCAGTAAAGGTATCTTTAGACCATGCTGTATAGCCACAGATTGAACACAGATTCCTCCTTTTCTAGGACAGCCTTTGGTAGAGATTAGAAGATGAAGCATTTCCAGCTGAAAAGGAAATGCCATGGTGGTCCAGATGGAGGTGAGATGAGCATCCTCTAGAGAGAAAAGCACAACATGATGTTACTAGTTAGAAAGCAGGAGAGAGGTATAGGGGTGACCGAGCTGAGGATGCTTCAACCTAAGGTAGCATGAAAGGCACGGGAATGGCCGAGCTCAGGATGTTGCATCCTAGGCAGGGTGAAAAGGAAGTCCATATGAGGCATCGAGGAAAAGAAGTCCTGAGGAGCATGCTGGACCTCAAAGGAGTAAACAGGCTAGTTCATATGAGGAAAATTATCAAGTAAGTTAATACATCAACATTAATGATATGTTACTATCCAGAAAGAAAGCAAAATTGAATTTTATGATAATATATTGAAAATGAAGGTAGCATATGAACATGATGATCTTCAATATTGTTGATATCTATGAAAACAAATATAAGTGTTTCCTAGGCTCTATCCACACAAAGGAAATAAGAACAATGATATAGGCCAGATCTGGTAGCACATACTATAATCCCTGCATTTGGGAGGGAGAGATCATCCATACTTGGCTACACAGTGCATTTGAAGCCAGCCTAGCTTCCATGATAACCTATTTTAAAAGGGGAAGGCAGAAGAAGAAGGTTTCAGTAGTAATACTGTACCTAGCAGGCAGATTTTGGTTTTTGAATTTTATTCTGGCCTAAAAGAAGCCAGGGTTTCTTGGAGACATAGCTAGTTCTAGGGCTGAAGTATAAAAGATGCTGAGCAGGGCCTAGAGAGATAGCTCTGAGGTTAATAGGACTGGCTCATGGGCTGGAGAGACGGCTCAGCAGTTAAGAGCACTGACTGTTCTTCTAGAGGACCTGAGTTCGAGTCCCAGGATCCACATGGCAGCTAACAGCTGTCTGTAATTCCAAGACCTGACACCCTTACATAGTTATACATGCAGGCAAAACACCAATTCACATAAAATAAAAATATATACTTAAAAAAAAAAAAAGAGGACCTGCTCATAAACAAACTCACAACTGACTAACCGTACCTGTCTTTTCCTGGCCTTTACAGGTGTTTTATGCATGTGGTCCATAGACACAAATGCAGGCAAACTTCTGAAGGCTTCTTAAATTAAAAAAGAAAAAAAAAAACAGAAAATGCTGAACATAAAACATCTATCTCACTATAAACTGTCATGGTAGTGCATGTCTTTGATTTCAAAACTTGAGAGGTAGTGGCAAGCCTATTTCTCTGTGTGTGAGGCCAATCTGGTCTATATAGTGAACTACAGACCAGCCAGTTTTGCACAGTTAGATTTTATTTCAAAAGCACTAGCATCTAATGTGGCAGTCAGAGAAAAAGGCCTTAAATAAATAGACAAGCAAATCATCAGTGGGCCTGAAGGATGGCTAAGTGCTTGGCACTTCCAGAGGTGTGCTGATACTTTGTGCTCTAACAAATAAAGAGATGAGAAGGGGGGGACTAGCTGCTAGTTAACCAAAGAGGCTAGGCAGTGGTAGCACACACCTTTAATCCCAGCATTTGGGATGAGGAAATAAAAAGCGAGATGCCTGGGCAGAGAGAGGAAGTAATAAAGTGTGGCAGGGACAGGAAGGCGCTCAACCCTTTCTGGCTAAGGAGTTGTAAAGGTAAGAGGTGGCTGTGACTTGTTGCCTCTCTGATTATTTAGCATTTACCCTGATATCTGGCTCAGGTTTTTATTATTAAGACAAATTGGAATTCGAGCTACACAGAGGACTGGAGCTCAATTCCAAGCATCCATGTCTTAGGTCTCACTACCACTTATGGTTCCAGGTCAGGATTCTTCTAGATTCCAGAGGCATCTCCACTACCCATGTGCTACACTCACACAAGTGTTTACTTGAAAATAAATCTCTCAGCACAAATCATTTGGTAATGTGACAAAAAAGCTGTCTAATAGAATTGAACTCTCAAATTATTTCCCTTGAAGAAACACTTATAGTTCCCATCTCTTGACTATTTTCCCATGAGGTTGTGCTGGGATTCTGTTATTTTCTAAGTTGCTTACCCATATGTCAAAATAACCTTTTCTAGGTCATACAAATGGAAAACATCATCTACAACTGTGACTTCTCTGGTCTTCATACTTTGACAGCACTACTTTTCCTATTACTGGATTGCCTTTCTATCATTTGCTTCAAAAGTTAAAACTAACATTTATTTCAGTGTTATATGTTATTATCAGTAGATATTTACATGCAAATATAAAGACTATTTTTAGCCATTATTAATTTTAACTAATTTTTTGCTGTATAGCTTATGCTTTATGACTGTTTTTGGAAGATTTATTCTTGGGGAACCCAGTTCCAGTGGACACATACAAAACACAACTCCTGAGCTTTGAGCTCAGGTAACACTGCAGAGGAGGAGTTGGAAAGTCTGAGAGACAGAGGAGGATGGGAAGCCTGACTGTGTCTCCTAGAAATGACAGGGAAGCCACACCCAGGACCTCTCAACAATACCACCACTAACAAGATCTAAATAATGAAACACCCATTACACTTGCTAATGCAGAAGGGAATGTGGGGAGTTCTTTCTTACACAGGGGTGAGTGATAAACAAAGAACTGCAGGCAATTTGGGAATTCCAGAATAGGAGAAATATTCTTCCCTAGAAATTAGCACCCTAAGTGATTTATTTAATACCAAGTAGTTAGCCCTGAAATCATATACATACAAGCAACACTAAATAGATTTAACAGGTTGTATCTATATATTTATACATTTATATATAAAAGGTAACAATAATAGTTAAAGAAAAAGATATAGGGTTTAGGGGCAGAAGGATTAGAAGGTAGAGAGAACAAGGAGGAAATGTTATAGTTATATTTTAATTTAAAAAAATTAAAAGATTTATTTTACTGTATTTAGAGGTGTGTGTGTGTGTGTGTGTGTGTGTGTGTGTGTGTGTGTGTGTGTAAGTGCCCATGGGACATTGATTCCTCGGAGCTGGAGTTACAAGCATTTGCAAGCTGCTTGATGCAGGTGCTGGGATCCAAAAGAAATCTGAATTCTGTTCCTTTGATAGAACAGTAAACTCTCTTAGCCACTGAACCATCTCTCTAGCCCCTTCCTGGTTTTGTATTACTAATTTATTTTTTTGCCACTCACTCACTCAAAAATCAAGAGTTCTAGAATGTGTTCTAAAAGTTCAGGCCATGACTCAGCAGGGAAAGTGCTTCCTCCCAAGGATGAAGGACTAAATTCAACCTCAGAACACCCAGTGTGGAAGGGGAGAACCTTCTCTTACAAACTGACCTCTGAGATGGTCTGCGTGACATGGAGAATTCCTGCACACATGAGCATACACACAGAGTAAACCCATGAGTAAATGTGTTCACATACTGTCTTCTTCTTGCACTCTAGACTCACTAGGGATACGTCCCTTCCTTTGTACACAGATAGGCAGTTAATCCAATACTCACTGAGCACCTTCCTCTCTGCCAGGGCAACTTGTCACAAGAGCAACCCCACAGCATCCCGTTACTTACTATAACTTTATCATCAATCTAAAATATCTGCCTGGTAATCCTATGCTTTGCTTCTTTCTTCAGATGTATATTTTTAACCCTTTTCTTTGCTAAAAATTTTAGAAGAAACTTTTAAGATTTTATTTGTTTGTTTTCGCCCAGACAGGGTTTCTCTGTGTGACAGCTCCAGTTGTCCTGGAACTCACTCTGTAGACCAGGTTGGGCTTGAACTCAGAAATCTGCCTGCTTCTGCCTCCTGAGAGCTGGGATTAAAAGCCCGCTCCAATCATGCCTGGTTTAAAACTAGGAGACTGGAGCAGGGGGAGGGACAGGAAATAACTGCAGAGTAAAATAATGTAACAAGGTCAATGTAATGCCTGGAAAGAGGGAAAAATCACCTCGGAAGAAAAGAAAACAAAATGCCAGAGGTAGAAGAAGTCCCTAGGGGACCACCCTTCTCTGTCTCCCTCCCTGCCTGAAAAGGCTCAGACACACTTTTCGAACAAGTGTCATGGTACTGGGGGAAAAAAAGCCCAAAACAACAAAACTCTTTTTTTTTCCTTAAACTTTCCTCCACAAAATTAGCATACCTACAGATATAATAGTACAGACCCAGAAGGCCTGTGATTAATGGTTAACTTAGCCATAGGTTATGAGCCATAGCTAGAGAGATGGGGCCAGTGAGAGACACTCACACCCAAAGTCTTTATGGGTCATTGAAATGGATGGGCGTGGAAAGGAGCTGGAAATTGCAGTCAGATTGCTAGAGAGGAACACAGAAGGTGGGAAGGTCACTGGCCAAAGCCACGTGTGACTGGTTCTCAGCAACAGGGAGAGGTCATCAAGCCTGTGGTCATTGCATAGCACACAACATACCCACAGACAGAACCCATGGAAGGTAAGACTTTACCATCTTGGGGAGGTACCCCTCCCTAATGTTGGAACACTGGAGGGGGGGGCACTGGGAAGAAAGACCTGAAGAGGAAGTTTGGACTTTGAGCATTACCTAAAAGGAGAGACAGTGTTACCCCTGCACTGGGAACGTAAGGGCCTCAGTTACTCGGACATTTGAAGTTATACAGCATGTGAAGTAAGTTTCATGAGGCCATCTGTTCTACGGTAAGGCCCGACACAGCGCTGCCTTCTCTGGAATGAAGCAACTGGGGTCTCTGCTCAATGAGGTCCCATTTTCCCAAGGCAAGTGTTTCATCCTATGGTCTGCCAAGAAATGGCTTTCTTCTCTAAGTCTGAAACTGGGTCAGTTGCTGAGCTTGGAACCAACAAAGGCCAGCTGATACAAAATATATAATCCTGAGTTTATAAATACACAATGGTAACAATAAACACAGGCAGGAAATAAAATTGCAAAACACTGTTACTTTGTATTACGTTTTGAGATTTTTCCTCTCTTCTCTACTTTCCAGTGTTGAGGGTCGAACCCAGGGCTTTACACTGGTAAACAAGTGCTGGACTACAGAGCCACGCCCAACCTGCGTTTCTGAGTTTTCTATTCCTTATAGGAGCTCATATTGTATTTTATTTGGAATAGGATATATAGAAAAAATAATACTTAAGGGAATATTTTAATTTTATAAGGGAAAATTATCTTAAAATAATTTGCCACAGGGCTTTGTCTTTTGAGTTTAGTAAGCAATGGCAAGCCTGGGGACAGAAGCCCCTCTAACTCCACCGCAGACAGGCTGTGCAGCCCGTCTGTAAGTCTCTCAAGCGCCCTGAACCTTATTTCTTCTTCCATGGAATAAAAAGCTAAATTCCCCCATGATATCACCACCCGTAGCCACACCCTAGCTCACATTCCACCTCTCAACACTTCTCAGATACGCGCATGACTGGACATGCTCCAATTATCTCAGCAGAACTCTCCAGAAAATGTTCAGGCAAACACGGCAGGTGCTGCTTGTTTTCCTTCGGAGCGATATTTAACATCACTTTGATGTTTTCTATCTTGCTTTCAAACCATCTCTGTCAAAAGGAACACATTAAAATCCAGCCCTGCTTGACACCAAAAAGAAAGAGTCAGCACAGACACTGCAGAGCTCAGGCAGTGACTTTGGGACAGTGCCCTAGCAGCAAGGAACAGGGAGGGGAAAGATCCTTCATATTTTATTCAACAAGACTTGTGGCTTAAAAACAGAACTTTATCTATAGGAGTGAGATGTGAATTGGAAGTTTGGATTCAATAACAGAGCACTTACCCAGCATGCATGAGGCTCTGGGTTCAATCCCCAGCACCTCAGAGAGAGAAGGCTCCTGAGGGCATCCAGGGAAAGGGCACCTGTTATTCAACACCAGTCACCAGGGCCGGGGGGAAGTTGATGCACACAGCTGGGGTCCTAGTGACTAAACAAGAAGCCTTCACATCTGTTTATCCATGATCTCATCAGAGTACTTTCCCAGATACATTTCTCTTTCTTTTCTATTCTCGTATCCACTCCTTGCTACTTCCTCTGAGAACTGGGGCCTTCCCTGTAACCCATGTCTGAAGGTTCCCGGCTTCTTAAATACAAACCTTCCAAGTATCAGAAGGATGTGCCCTGAGAAACGTAAGCTCACTTCTGAAGAGACACCTAACTCATCATCTAAGGAAAACAGAAACTCACAATCCTTTTGGTCGCATTATGAAAATCCACTGCCAGTTATTCTGTTTACCCTGATTCCTACTAAAGGGAAATAGAATGGGAACGAAGTGAACAATTCAATTCTAACGAAACTGAATCTTTTGAACACACACACACACACACACACACACACACACACACAGAACTAAAATTAAAATTTGGACATACAAAAGAAGATACAATTAAGCACACTGGTAACCTTGGCAAGTGCTCATCAAGGGGAGTGAAGGATTGGACTGTGTGGGAGTCAAGTCCAGGCCAAAGAAAACAGCAACACTGGCTGCAAGATGAGATCTGAAGAGACCAAGTGAGTCACCAGTGAAGGGGAAACCAGAACAAAAAAAGATCCCAAGAAACAGCCATGCCACCAAAAATAAATAATAATTAATTTTAAAAAAGAGAAAAGAAAAAACTCTCTGAGGACAGAGGTGAGACTATCTAAAATGAAGAAAGCTGGTAAGACCTCAGCAGACAGACATACCCTGGAAAGTGAGACTGTTAGAGAGGGAGAGAGAGAGAGAGAGAGAGAGAGAGAGAGAGAGAGAGAGAGAGAGAGAAACTGAGATATGGCTCCTTGCCCAGTTTAATTCTACAGGAGGGAGAATGGAGATGGGGAGAGGGTAGGAATCTCTCAGAAGGGTTTGTCCACAGGAGAGTAAATCATTATTCTTAATCCTATAGAGTGTGTACTGTCTTTCTGGTGCTTAGGATTTTTACCCTAAGGAGGAAAAAGTTTTCTAATATGAAGTAGGGAAGCAGAAGGTGCCACAGGAAAAATAAAGGTCCCTCATATTTTTTTTAAGATTTATTTATTTATTTATATTTTATGTACAGTGGTGTTTTGCCCTGAAGCTAGAGTTACAGACAGTTGTGAGCTGCCATGTGGGTGCTGGGACTCAAACCCCGGTCCTCTGGAAGAGCACTCAGTGCTCTTAACCACTGAACCACCTCTCCAGTCCCCCAGGTCCCTCTTATTTTAAACAAAGCAGACGATGATGGGTTTTGTGGTCCTGGGGGGTGACAGACTTTTCCCTGATGGAAAAAGAAACTTTTTGATGAGGCTCTGTTCACAGGCTGTGCTGTAGTCAATGCCCACCAGCTAGTCTCACCAGAAACATTCATTACATGTTTCCAGCTGCTTCAAAGCTATAAATGTCATTTTTAATGTAGTGATTCCAAAGGTTGTCTATTTACATGCTCTGCTTTCAAACCTTTTGCCATGATGAGTAAAAGCTGCAAGCCCATTTAATAAATCAATAAAGTTTAGAAAAACTACTTTGAGCTGGGTCTACTCTGGTGACTTTTTTTTAATGGTCATTTATATTCTGAAGCCAGTGGGGGTTTCTGGGAGTGGGTCTATCTGATAAGGCTAGGAGACAATTGTCCCCTTGAACTGTTGAGAGGAAGTTGTTCTGACCCGATTACTTCCTGTGAACAGAGACCTTTTCCTGACAAAGCAGCTTCATAGTTACAGACACAGCCCTCCCCCTCCCCCTGCAAAAGAATGGTGAGTAGGAGGAGAGAGAGGTCAAGGCACAACTTCCCCCATTTTAAGACACAGAATCTTTAGACTTGCTTCCTGGGGAGTATGAAAGGAAGAGAAAAGGCTAGAACAGGAAGCAAGCAAAAAAAAAAAAACAAATGACCATATTCCTGATGTTGGGTTGGTTTTCATTGTTATTGTTCTATCATGAAAAAGACATTGGCCAGTAAGGGAACCAGAAATTGTCACCAGACCCATGAATGCATATTAATACAGACAAGAGCACATGATACACAGTAATTCATTTTCTCAAAAAAACGTTTCTTCTGCTGTGCTGAAGATGGAAGCGGGGAGGACGTGGTGGAGTACGCAGGGCCAGTGGCTTACCAGCAACCTGAACAGGCAGCCCACCTGGACAGTCAAAGGAGAGGGCGGTACCAGATACCAAACAACGCACTTTCTCTCCCCTGCCCTCTGGTGAGAACACAAAGTGTGCTTTACTAGGGATGACTTTTCTCCTGGGCATGTTCTCCAAAATTTCCATATGTTTTCCATGGTGATTGAGGTCTATCCTAGTTAGGGTCACTATTGCTGTGATGAAACACTAAGAACAAGCTGGAGAGGAAAGGGTTCACTTGGCTTATACTTCCACATCACTATTCAGCATCAAAGGAAGTCAGAACAGGAACTCAAGTAGGTCAAGGACCTGGAGGTAGGAGCTGATGCAGAGGCCATGGAGGAGTGTTACTTATTGCTTGCTTCCCCTGGCTTGCTCAGCTTGTATTTTTGTGAACTCAAGACCTCCAGCCCAAGGATGTCACCACCCACAATGAGCTGGGCCCTTCCCATCAATCATTAATTAAGAAAATGCCTCACAGTCCAGCCTACTGCCCAATCTTACGGATTACTTTAAAATGATAGTTTAAAGGTCAAGGAAGGACTTTAGCTTGTGTTGACACAGAACTATCCAGCACAAGGTTTAGATCTCAAAGGAAATCCTAAAATAGCATCTCAAATTGCATAGTGTAGGAATCTGCCCTAGCAAAGTGCAAACCAGGTTGCTGGCTGTACTTTCTATGGTAGGCACAGGTGGCACCAGAGAGGAGGGCTGTGGGAAGTCGGAGCAGCATGAGGGACACATACCTGCAACAACAGCACTGAAGAGGCTGAGACAGAAGGATTATAAATTGAAGGCCATCCTGGGCTATATACAGAGTTCCAGAGCAGCCTGGGCTACGAGATCTGGGAAATGGGTAGGGAAGACATCTTGAGGTTAAAAATACCAGTAATAAATGCTTCCGATCAATGAGAAACTAGCAAATATTTCCATTTCATGAGAAAGTATAACAAAAATCTCCTTGGTAATAATCTTAGGTCACAAGTTTATTTTTTAATCTTTTTAAAAATTTTAATGATTTATTTATATTTTATGTGCACTGTTGTTTTAACTACATGTATGTCTGTGTGAGGGTATCAAATTCCCTGGCATGGGGGTTATAGATAGGTGTGAGCTGCCATGTGGATGCTGGGAATTGAACATGGGTCCTCTGGAGGAGCAGCCAGGGCTCTTAACCACTGACTCAACTTTCCAACCCTTATCTTTTACATCCTTTTTGTTTTATTTTTCTTTCCTTTTTTCTTTCGTTTTTTGTTTGTTTGTTTGTTTGTTTGTTTTTCTAGACAGAGTCTCACTATGTAGCTCTGGTTGTCCTGTTGCTTTGTAGACCAGGCTGGCTTTAGACTCACAGAGATCTGCCTGCCCCGCCTCCTGAGTGCTGGGATTACATCTTAATTTTTGAGAACTGCCAACTTGCACAATGAGGTGGCCATAGAAATGGAGATTTACATGCAGAGGGACAAGGCTGGAAGACACTGCAAATCCAGACATAGTAAAATGCAAATATTGGCCTTGTACTAACTACTTAAAGACAGCTACAAAGGAGAAATATTTATTTTCAGATTGATACTTTGAGATTCACTGACACTCAAAATCAAGTGTTATCTGTTACTAATCCAAAACTCATTACTAAGTAAGCAATTTCAAACTCAGAAGTGGGCAGTGTACAAAACTGCTCAATAAAAGCAAGGGGGCTTCTTCCTTAAGGGTGGATTGTAGAGAAGCTGTTACTGTGAGACCTTTCCAGGCTGGAAAAGTGGGTAGAGAAAAATCAGAACCCCGGTATTTACTGGCCAAGGCTGAATCCTTAGAAGTTGGAGCTGAAGCTAGCCAGGCTTCAGGCAAAGACTGAAACCCTTCAGATGTGAGGAGAGAGGCTTGTTTGTCAAAAAGCTTATAATAAAAGAAACCTAAGACCTGATATGGTAGAGACTTTCTGGATTTAACAGCTAACCCTTCACCCCACTCCCCGCCCCTCCCCCCCAGCTGCTAGAAACAATGTTTCAGATAAGAGCATCTTAGCCGATGAATGACCTGACTTATGAAAACCAGCAGGGGATTCAAGACTGCTTTCTACAGCCAGCGATTTGATTCAGCTGCTTTGGGGACCAGCATTAGGCTGAAGATGGACATGAACAGAATTCGTTGTACCAATGTACACCAATGTTTGTGTGGAAACAAAATGGATCTAGACAATCATTGTGGTATCATGACTTTCCTACAAAGCTGACCAATTGCAAACAGGCTAGTTATTCTCAATAAAATTTTTAATAAATTTATTAGCAATAAGCTTCCCCAAGTATATCTCTTAAAAAAAAAAAAAAAGCTATGTTTGTTTAGTTTCTGGACAGCTAACCCAGAATCAGTGGGAAGAAATGAAACAGAACACTTGCCAATACTACTTCAGTTGTGATCTTGGAAAACAGTGAGCAAGAAAGAATCTTCCAGAGCTAGAAACAAAGATACCTGGTACCTTTTCAAGAAAGCTGAATCACGGCTTTCAATGGGAGCTAGGTAAGGACCTAGAGGCTGCTCACAAGTCCTTACATGTTTCCACTCCTTGAGACTGAGTGTCACCAATTCTCCCTTTTCCAAAAGGATATTTCTGTTTTAGTTACCTTGTTCCTATGCTTCCACAGTATGGGAAAGGGAAGAAGACTTCTGTAACTCTGGGTCACTAGACAAAGGGAAAACAAATTTGAACTGAGTGGAGAAGACCACCCATCCATTAGAGCCTGGACTGTGAGCTTGCCTGACAGGGATTCTGGAGTTATTCCTCAGAGATGGCAGCAGACATAAACAATAAGTTTACAGGAAAGGTAGACTGAGAACAAAAAAGAAACTCGTGATTTTGCTCAGTAGGTTCCACAGCAACAGAAATTTGTTTGTGTCTTTATTTTACAAATTGAAATTGGAATATATTTCCTCCCACATCTTCCTTCCTCCAAACTCTCCAACGTAGCCCTTCCCCATCCTCCTTAAATTTGTGGCCGCTTTTATTGTTATTGCATGTGTTGGTTTTGCTCGTGAGAAGAGACATACACACACACTACCAAGGCCTAGGTTAGCTGTCCAGAAATTGAACAAACACAGCCTTTTTTTTTCTTTCTTTATTTTTTAAAGAGAGTTTATTTGAAAGAGTTCCCAGGCGGGTACAGGAGCAGAGAAACAGGAGAGGAGGAGAGACAGACCGCAACATATTGTCTATGTCTCTTTTTAAGGGAAGGGGTGTGCATGGGTTTATGCAGCCACGCCCAGGGGCGTGCCTCTGTACGAGGTGTGTCCTGCAGGAGCACTGTTGGCTTCACCACGTGGAGTGCCAGGAATACTTACGGCATGTATATATTTATTTGTATATACATATACATTCCTTATACTACTTATATATGTGTTTTCGAGGCTGTTCATTTGGCACTGGACTACCAATGGGCAGGCTCTTCCCTGGGGAGGGCATCTCTCCCTCCCAGCTTTACCTAATCACCTGTAGTTCTTTGTGTAGGGTTGAGGACTCATGGAATTTTCCCTGTCTAGTCAGGCATGTGCATAGGTGTCATCCTTGTTCAGCTCACATCTGGACGGTCATATTAGTAAACTATATAACTATAGATGTATATATATATATATATATATATATATATATATATATATATATATATATATAACCTCTGACGTTACTATAGACAGACTCTCACAGCAAGCTCCCTGATAGAATCTTTCTGGCCCCTCTCCCAAAATGTTCCCTGAGCCTTGGGAATTTATAGATGTATCCATTGGGGCTGGGTTTCATGGCTCTGAATTTTGATTGGTTGTGGTTTTCTGCTGTGGTCTCCCTTTGTTCCAAAGAGAAGGTTTCCTGATGAAAAGTGAAGAGAACATTTATCTGTGGGTATAAAAGAAAATGTTAGTAAGTTGTTAGGGACTCTGCTGGATTATTAAGTTAGTGGTCATAGATTCTCTTCCAGTAACCATGACTTTGCTATCATTTACTAGTTAGCTAGATTTCCACTGCTGGGCATGGTTTCTCTCTTATTGAGTGGCTCTTACATCCAGTTAGAGAGTTGTTGGTTACTGCCAGGGTACATGTGCCACTACTTTACCCAAAGGGTTATAGTACCATGCTGGTCATTGCTGTGGTTCATAGGCATCATGGCTGGGTAGGACTGTTGGTTGCCTCCTTCTTTGGAAGCTTGTACTACAGCATCTCCTTGTACTATGAAATCTAGCCCTCTGGGAGGGGGCACTCAGGTCATTTACAACCCAAGGACCTCTAAGCTTTCTGTCTTCAGCAATAGGGATTTACCTTCCACCTCTGGGGAATAAGTAAAGGTAAGAATAATAGGATGTATGTTCTGGGAGTCTTTTAGCCCTGACCAGCAACTCAAAACAGGACTTCTCATGTGTGGTAGTTTTTGTTGTTGCTGTTTGCTTGCTTGTTGGCTTGGTGGTCCAAAGGAATATGCACCATCAGCCAAGATGAGAAAAGTTTATTAAAACTATATATGTGCATTTATACCCTGGGTTATGTGCATTATTCTTTTCTGAAGGTAAATAGTTAATAGTATGATGATAGCATGATTCCTGTGGCCTCCATCCATATTGTTATTTTACCCACCTCCCTCCTTCTCCAATATTTGTGCCCTCTCCCTTCCCTAAGAAGCCCCTCTTCCTATTTCACCTATCCCATCAATAGTATCATGCCATCCCCTGCCTGTCCTCCCACCCTCCCCAGTATTCACCTTCTTCCTCCCTCCCTCCCTCCTGCCCTCCCTAAGGAGCCCCACCTTTTCCCATTTCCATGATCAGATCACTTGCACCCAGCTAATCTCCTCTCTATTGCTTCCCATCACCCCCTGTCCTGGCAACGTTCCCATTTTACTTTCCTTGTTTCCGGACTTTCTACAGGCCATGTATTCACATCTGAGTATTTGCAGCAAGGGCCTCCAATAAGAGAGAATATGTAACATTTGTCTTTCTGGGTCTGGGTTATCGCATGCATTATGATCCTTTCTAGTTCCATCAATTTATCTGTAAACTTCATGATTTTGGTTTTTTTAAAACACTGAATAGTATTCCATTGTGTATATATGACATCTTTCCAGTATCCATTTGTCAATTGTAGGACATTTAGGTTGTTTCCATTTTCTAGCTATTGTGAACACGGCAGCAATAAACATGACTGAGCAAGTCATGTTACATATGAATCAAGTCCTCTGGACATATGCCAAGGAGTGGTATGGCTGGGTCATTCGAGGATTTACTTTTAGCTTTTTGAGAATTCACCACACTAATTTCCACAGTGGCACATCAGTGTGCAGTCCTAACAGCTGTGGAAGAGGGTTCCCTTTCCCTGCATCCCTTCAGCTCTGTCATCAACGGCTTCATTAATCTTTGCCATTCTGAGTGGGATGAAATGACATCTCATACGTGGTTTTTTGTTTTTGTTTTTGTTTTTGTTTTTTTAAACTTTATTTATTTGCCTTGGTGTTTGCCTGGAACTGGAACTACAGACAGTTGTCAGCTGCCATGTGGGTGCTGGGAATCGAACTCGGGTCCTCTGGAAGAGCAGACGGTGCTCTTAACCGCTGAGCCATCTCTCCAGCCCCCTCATATGTGTTTTGATTTGTATTATTTCCCTAATTTCTAGATACCATGAACATTTTTTGAAATATTTCTTAGCTATTTTTTTTCCTTCTTTTGAGAATTCTCTAGTCAAGGACCAGGCCCATTTTTCAAAGAGGTCATTTGTGGGTTTTTTGTTTTGTTTTGTTTTGTTTTTGACTCTTTGTATTTTGAGTTTTTTGTGTATTCTAGATATTAATCCTCTGTCAGGTGTATATCTGGCAAAGAGTCTCTCTCAATCTGTGAACTTCCTTTTCACCCAGCTGATCATTTCTTTAGCTGTGCAGAACCATTTTTTATTTTCTAAAGTCTGTCATCCTCAATTCTTGGGCAAATGGAGTCCTATTCAGGAAGTTCTTCCCTACAGCTTTGTCTTGTAGGGCACTACCTATATTTTCTTCTGGAAGTTTCAGCATTCCACATCTCAGGTTTAGGTCCTTGGTCCATATGAAGTTAGTTTTTATTCAAGGAGTTAGATACTGGTCTAATTTCATTCTCCTACATGTAGACATGCAGTTTTTCCAGCACCATTTATTGAAAATGTTTTTTTTTTTTTAACAGCATATGTTTTGGTATCTTTGTAAAATATTAAGTGGCTGATGTTATGTGTACTCACATTTGGGTCTTTGATTTTGCTCATTGGTCTACACATCTGTTTTTGTGCCCACACCACATTATTACTATTGCTACCACTCTGTAATGTACCTGAGAACTAGAATATAGTCTCTCACTACTGTTCCTTTTGTCTCAGGATTATTTGTGATTAAGGGTCTTTGCAATAGAATTTTTAATGTTTATCTAGATTGTGCCCATCTGAAATAAAAGCTACCTTTCCCAAACTCCTTTGAATTAAGTATGTTATCTTTCTACCCTGTGGTGAAATGTTAACAAGAAGAATGTAGACATTTTTAGAAGTAGTCTCAAGGGGACAAGACACATACTTCTCTGTCCATATTTTCTTCATGGTAAATGGCCTGCAAGTGGAATGAATGGAACTGACTCAACTATTCTGTATGAGAAGTGGACTATTAAGTAGAGGCCACAGGAGAAGCCTGGGTATCTTAGTCTATAGAGTGCTAAATAAATCAGTCCTGAACATCTAGACTTGACCATTTGAAATATGGCTAATCCAAACTGAGCTGTACAAATATGTGTTATAAGATACACATCAAGCTGAAAGAAATGTCCATGTGTTCATTACTGCTCTCATATTGGAAGCAAAATGCGTAACAAAGCAGCTTAAGGCAGGAAGTTTCTCTCGGGTCACAGTTTATGTATATTATGGACTGGAATTGCAAGACAGTGACAGAATGCTAACCTAGTTCAATTCTCAAACATACACACACACACACACACACACACACACACACACACACACACACACACACGATTGGAGAAAACCTGAAAAAATGAACTGGTTGACATGCTTATGCCTACGAGATGGCTAAGATCATACTTAATTGAAAAGATTGATCTGGAACTAGAAATTATAAATTAGAAGTGGATAGAAATTTTAGAATCACATGAATAGGTTCTAGGGTGGTATCTTAGTTACTGTTCTATTGCTGTGAAAAGAAACTATGACCAAGGCAACTCTTATGAAAGAAAGCATTTAACTGGGAGTATGCTTACTGTTCTGGGGGTTAGTCTATTATCATTATGGTGGGAAGCAGTTGGATATGATGCTGCAGCAGAAGCTGAGGGCTTTACCTCCTGATCCACATACAACATGCAGAGAAAAAGAGCAATTGAGCCTAGCATGGGTTTTTGAAACCTCAAAGTCCATCCTAGTGACACACTCCTTCAATATGACAAATGTCGTCCAACAAGGACACACCTCCTAATCCTTCATTAACTGGGGACTGAGCAAATACATGTGTATGAATGACTTTTCTCATTTAAACCCCACAAATGGGAATGAAATTATATCTCTAAAATTACAGAAGGAACAAATTATGAAATATGAGACCCTAGGAGAGAAATTAAAAGAGGAGAGCATCTAGAATGCTCTTATTCTTATTGCAAACCCTAAATGAATTGCAAGAAATCAAGTAGAATAGATGGAAATCTCAAGTGTCTTTATCTAGACAAGCATTGAGCTTTGAGTATATCATTTACCTTAAATTCCCCAGTATAGAGGTGAGCTTGAGGTTTTTATGTCTCAATGGCAACAGAAAGATCTTCACCATGCTTCTAATTACCTTCTCCCTTTAAACAACTGAGGTCTGGGTACAAGAGATGTGGGAGAGATTCTGGAGTACTCAAGGGAGACTTTGGCTGCATGCCAATAAGCAGAGCACATTTGTTGTACTATTAATGATCCTACTCATGGCTCAACCCAAACTAAGTTCTGGTCTTTTTGAGCCACTCAGATTCTCACTAGCTCAGAGGCTCCTGGGTCCTGTCTTCTTCCCAGCAGGGAGTATAGTGACTCCAACATCATCTGTGTGACTTTTTCCAATCTTAGCTCTTAGCACCCAGACTAAACATTCACAAATGCGTCATTGGGAGATCCTTGCTCTTCCTTTTTTAAATTTAATTTTATGTGCACAGTTGTTTGTGTGAGGGTGTCGAGATCCCCTGGACTTACAGACAGTTGTGAGCCACCATGTGAGTGCTGGGAATTGTATCCAGGTCCTCTGGAAGAATATCTGATGCTCTTAACCACTGAGCCATCTCTTCAGCCCTAACATTTCTCAAATGTTGACAAAAGGTGAGATGCCTGGGCCGAGAAAGAAGGGCTCTATCACTCACAGGACCGCAGGCAGCACGTGCTTCATTTGTGTCCTGCCATTTGTGTCCCCACAGATCTGGTGTTTTTGCATCTGTAGTTGGTCTGCATACTCTCCCGCTGGGAGACTCTGAGCACAGCAAATGCCAGCCTCTCAGAGCAACTGCCAGACCTGCAAACCTTTGTCTTGAGAGGAAACTTATCTTTGTGAGAGAAAGCAAACAAACCTGCCCTCTGCTCTAGCGACAGACACTCTCCTCTTCCAAGGTTGTTCTTTATACAAACAACCATGAAAAGAGAATCCCAAGGGCACAGTCATTCTCCCCTGAGCCATGTGGCAATGTGAGCTCAGCAGAGAACTAACTGCCCCCCTGGAAGTAGGCTCAGGCCACCTTCCCTTCTCCCTCTCAGACATTCCTCTTTACTTTTTGTTTTACACACGTTGTTCCTTTTTGAGATATAATTTACTCCATTAACATTATTTTTAATAAATCAACATTCAGTAATGACAGATTTCTACTTTTAAATCCACAAACAGAAAATGTAGTCTTGACTACAAAATATTGCAAGAGGGAGCAAAGAAGCCTCTTTCATGGACAAGAGAAAATTTTAAAAAAGAAAAAGAAAGAAATTAACATTATTTCATTCTGTCTGCTTTATATGATCATTGAAGAGTAGAAAACACAAATCTTTATAAAATATACTTTTCAAAAATATTGATGCAGTTATTATTTTCTCATATAGTATTACCATGGTAAAAGGAATCGATATGCTCAAACCTCCCCAAGTAAGAAAGTCAATCTGAGAGTATATTTTCAATCCCAGCCCTCACAAGGGAGATCTTGAGTTTAAGACCAGCCTGAGCTATGGAATAAGACCCTGGTAAGGAAGAAAGACAAATAAGAAGGAGAGAAAAGAGGAAAAAAGGGAGGGAGGGAGGGAGGGAGGGAGGGAGAGAGGGAGGGAGGGAGGGATCATAAACTCTTCCCCTTTAAGCATCTGCATCTAACTCCTCAGTTTGATTTCTAACTCACATCTAAAAATCTTACCTCCTCCCTTTCCACAGCCACTAATTCAATGGGGCCTTTCATGATTTCATCCCTATACTAATGCCACATTGTCCTATGCGGGCTCTTTCCCACCAGTTTCCAGCAATCCATCATCTAACATTCCTGTTATAATTTCCTTTCTTACCAAACAAATATGATTATAGCCTTCCCTTTGTCTCTGATTTCCCACTAGCTGCCCTATAAAGTCAACTTCTTTTGTCTGGGTTCAGTCCCCTTCGTGATGTAAGTCTGTTCCCATTTCATTTCCCTTCCACTTCCCACCACAACCCTGAACTCAAACCACAGGGAACCTCTCACATATCTTTCCAAATCTCCATGCCTCTGCACAGTTTGTTCTCTTTGCCTGAAATGCCCTTTCTCCCTTTCTGTGCATAGCAAATTCTCATCTGTTTTTAGGCTTTTTCAAAGTCCAACCATCCCACTTGCTATAGTATACTTTTATTTCTATATATGTTTGTTCCTGTGCTTGCCTCTTCAACTAGACTAAATTGAGTATGCATATCATTATGGATCTTTCATGCTTTTATCCTTAGCATCTAAGCAGAAATATCTTAAATGCAGCTAAAGGCATGCTGATTAGCTTAATAACTTAATTTCCTATGCCAAGTCCTATATCAATGAATCCCTTACCCTGAAACCAAATCTTGAACAAGTAAATGATGTTTTATATGTTTTCATGCTCTGTATTGTATCAATTTAATCTTTTCATCTTTTATTCCCAGAGTACTTCCATTGTGGTCATTTAAACACAACTCATAATGAGGAGCTGGGAAGCTGGTTCAGTGAGCAAAGTGTTTACATCGCCAACATGATAACCTGAATCTGGATCCCTGAAATAAGACATGGGACCACAAAAATGGCTCCCTGGGTAAAAGTGCCTGTCACCAAGCTTGATGACCTGAGTTCTGTCCCTGGGGACCTGTATGATGGAAAGAAAGACCCTGTTCCTCCAAGTTGTCCTTAACTCTCCGTGAACAAGCACATACGCACGTTCTCTCTGCCTCTCTCTCTCTCTCTCTCTCTCTCTCTCTCTCTCTCTCTCACACACACACACACACACACACACACACACACACACAATGTAATTGAAAAGGTTTTCAAGCTGGGTATGGCAGCAGCACACATTTATAAGCTCAGCTTTGACAGGTTGATCCCGGAATAAAAATCATTGGTTGGCCTAACCAAATCCATGAGCTTCATATTTAGTGGGAGATTCTGTCTCAAAAAATAAAAGTAGAGTGAGGAAAAGACACCTGACATAAACCTAGGTTCTCCACATGCACATATACCATACACACACACATACACACACAAATAAATTAAAATAAATGTTCATAATGCACTGTCTTATGGGAAGAAAATCAAGTTTAGATTTTATCCCATGTTAAAAGCACCAGAAACTTAAAAATAACATCAGTGAAACTATTAACTGAGTTAAAACTTGAAAAGCATCTGTGAATTATCCTTGCATGTTTCATGGTCATGAGACATTAAGATTCTGACTCTTTAACTAGGAGATGAATGAATCAACATTGCCCTTTACTGCACACAGAACTCTTAATACAATAAAGATGCTTGGGTAGGAAAGGTTTTTGGGATTTTTGGTGTTTTGTTTTGGTTTGGTTTTGGTACTGGGCACTGAGTATAATCCTTGTGTATGCTCCAACAGTAAGTAGATCTATGGCAAACTAAAGGATGTTAACTTGAAGATTCCAAAAGGTTGTTCCAGCCATGAAGCTTGGCTTCTATGCAAAGTACGAATTCCAGTGATTTGAGCCACATCTTTTTATAGTCCACTACATTTTATTGGTCATTTTATCGAACCAAATACCTCTTGTGCTGTGACAGTTTGGTGAAGAGCAGGGAGAGGGCAAGAAACAACTGGTCATAAAGGACCGAAAAAGAGAACAAAATTGTGCTTATTGTTACTCTTGTTTTCTCTTTGTTTTTGTTTTTTTCACTTAATTTTTTTTTCTTCTTTGTCTGTTTTTTCAGGTAGTTTCTCTGTGTGGTCCTGACTTCCCTGGAATTTGCTTTATAGATCAGGCTTGCCTTAAACTCACCTGCTATTGCCTCCTGAGTGCTGGGACTAGAGGTGTGCACAACCATACCTAGATATTTAAATTTCTTCCTAACTGATAAAATTTTTAAAGCTCATAAGAACTTATGAGGTATAGCATTACCATGTTCTGATACATGTATACTTTGAGAATTGCTCAATTGAAAGCAAACATGCCTCTTTTCTCAAATACTTTTCACCTCTTTATGATGAGAATATCGAATTTTTTCTTCTGCACTTTTGAGATAGGTACAACACAATATTGTTATCTATAGTCACAGTGCAATCATGCACCATTACATTGTTCTTCCAGTGATAACTCGTCCATTACCCAACCATTCTGCCTGTTCCTCTCTAACCTCCCCAGCCTCTGCTGATGACCTAATGATCATTCTAATCTTCAGTTTTGCAGAGATCAATTTTGCATAGTGCACACATGAGTGACTTCACTCTGTATCTATCTTTTTATGTCTGGCTTATTTTCCTTTTAATGTAATGATCTCTTGTTCTGCTTATACAAATGATAAAAAATAATTTTTGTATTAAATGTAACATTATATTATCCACAGATTGATGAAATTACAGGAATTCTGAATTATTTCCATTAGCTACCTTAATAAATATAAGTTCCTTCTGGATAAAGTGGCTTTTAATCAGCCTCTTTCCTCTTGAACTAATGTATTCAGAATATATGTTTGTGAAATGGTAATTAATGGAATGCTTTACCTTCCCTTTATAAAATGCTAGATAACTGATAAAACTGACTTTTTTAGACTTTTATAGGCTATGGTCAAATGTAATATCTGGGAATCTAAAAGAATAAAAATGCTTACTTTTACTCTTATGCAATATTTATCAAAAATAAATACAAAGCACTTCCTAGACCATCTTGGGGCAGAAAAACCTGCAGAGTAACCACTGATTTCACCACTGGGGTGCAAACAGGCTTATTTCTGTCAACTGAAAAGATAATCCGTGAGGCAGATGCTAGAGAAAGGAGAGGTGCTTTTGTTTCACAGAGCACAGAATGATGATCGGAAAGAACTAGATGCTGAGCAAAGCAAAAATGTGTTTATTTTTTCGTGGAGCCCTTTCAAGTCTAAAAAAAGAAAAGAGTAACTAAGCAAAAAAGATAACTTGGAAAATATATCCTAGCATTTTAAAACTCCTTAAAACTTTAAAGGAATGGGGAAAATCAGAACCACTTTTATGTATCACTGGCAAGAAAATCAAATTATGAGCTGTCTTTAAAATGCCATGCTCTGCCTGAACTCTGCTGTAACCTCCCTGGCTTTTATTTTTCTGAGTAGGCTGGGCAGTGAAACCTGTAAGATTCGCCCTCTGGGACAGAGCCATTTTAAATACAGCGCCCCTCCTACTCATCAGACACAAGAAAGACATGACTCATTTCTCCTGACCAAAAATTAAGCTTCTTAATTGCCTGGCTATCAACCTTGACAGTTAATGTTTACACTCAAAATTTGGGATAAAAGATAAATGGGTTTTTACCAAAGAAGTATGAAGTGGACCACTAAATAAAGTAAAGTCTCTCTCTCTCTCTCTCTCTCTCTCTCTCTCTCTCTCCTCTTTTTCTTACTCTTTCTGTCCTTTGATGGTAAGAGTAAATGTTTTAAACATGTCTTGGTGCTTGTTTTCCAGTCTGCCTTTTTTTTTGACCACAACCAGCATAGGATATAATAATTCTAAAATAACAGCCTTCCAAATTATGTTATTGTGGACTAGTTTTACAGCCCAACCCAATGCAAAATAAACACTAGTAATGAATTGTTCCCATGACCTGACAGGAAAGCCTGCTGACTGCCACAAAGAGCTAGCTAGCTTTAGAAGGCAGAGCTGAGACATAAGAATCTCAGTGTTAGTTATAGCATCTGGGAGTGTTCAACAGAGTGATTGCTTCACTAAGAAACATCTCAAGAGGGCCATTGTCTCTCATAATCATTTAGAAACTACTGATCAATTTGACATTTCAAAGGTAAAGCTTCATTTACTGAGCACCAGTTGCATTTGTTAATAAGACTAAAGTGCTGACCTGGAAATCACTGATTCACCAGAACAGGTTTCTCATATTAGTCAGTCATCATCCAAGACTTTCAATATGTCACAAGGGGGAGGGTGGCACCGTCAGAATCATATTTCTGAAAAGGAAATTGCTGTTTTTGTATGCTCCAAATTCATAGACTTTAAAGAAAAATTCTCCTTTGATTCAGTGTCCTGACTTGAGTAGTTTGGTAACATCTTTATTCAAAGTGGATCATTGGTATCTGGATGCTAAGTGATTGCTACTACTTATGTATTCCCAAGAACCTCTACACTCCATAATTATTTTTGTTAAACATTTGATTATCTCACTGATACATACAGAGGACAGACAAGTAGGTTCATTGTAGATTTTGAATTCTAGCTAGGCGTAAGTGTGTGTGTCTGAGAAATGAACCCAGGTTCTCACTCATGCTAGGCAAACCATCTACTACATAGCCACACTCACTGGCTGTAGTTTTGATTTCCAAATTGTTCCTTCATTCCTTTTATTAACCAACTTTGAAATTTTAGATACAGAACACTTAACCAAAACACGCTATGAATCAATTTATATAAGTCTCACCTAAGTCCATAAGAGAGTATTTTTATTTGGTGTTTCAGTCTACCAATAAACAAATTCTTACAGCCTATCACTTTGAATGGTAATGGTGAGGCCTTATATGTAAGATAGTGTCTTTCACTCGTAGCCTTTGAAAGATTTATGGGCCTTAGCTATTCTTTCTTTCCCCCAAGACAAGGTTTTTCTGTGTAGCCCTGGCTGTCCTGGAAGGCATTCTATAGACCAGGTTGGCCTCAGACACACAGAGATCTGCCTGCCAATGCTGGAATTAAAGGTACTATCTGGCTATTGACCTTAATTATTCTAAGCACACCCTTTTCAGACAATTTAGTAGTATTATTCTCTCTGTATAATGAAGGGACAGAGATTTAAGAAATTCAACATCATATTTACCCAGATACAATATGGTATAAGCTACAAGTTGTTCCCAGCTACACAGGCTGCTGGCCTCCTGTTTCTCTCTCCATTCAATGTCTTGTTGAATGCAGATCATTCTCAGTAGTGTAGTTCCTGAACTGCTTTTGGCACTCTGAAAAATTTACATTTTCTCTTTGAAGATTTTGTTGTTCTTTGCTGCAGAATGGGTTTCTGACATGTTGCCAATATATATACAGGTTGGCATCAAGAGAGAATTAGAATATGCATACTTATGAATGGAAATAAAGCTTATAAGACTCAGCATGTAATTTCAAATTGTTTATAGGGATATTCTGGAGTCTACACATGGCCTAGAAATCCTGTGGTAATATTATTATGATTCAGTCTTGGGCAGTGACTCATGTTGGCTTGTTCAGGCCTGCGATCTTTGTGAACTGCCATAAACCCAGTTACAACCAGTTTTCCTGCTTTTGCCTTAATGCCTCGCACTGAATATGTCTAAAACAAACCTGCACACCCTTTTACTGTTAGAGCACAGTGGTAAATGTCTGCTACTGAAGCAAAAGGAAGGGAATGGGGGAGGGACTTTTGTATACTTCTCCTATTGATCTTTTTGTTGTTGTTGACCTGAAGCTGGTACCACACTAAACATGTCTACACAATGAGCTACACAGCCTCATGATGCTGCTTTTTCTCCCCCACCTTCCCATTTTTCTTTTTTGTTGTTGCTGAAATATTCCAAAAGGTTTATTCATAAGCTTAACCAGATCCAATGTCTTTGCTTTTTTGTCTAGCATCTCTTTTTAAGAAAGTGAATGTTACCTTTCCAAAGTGATTAAAAGCCACAAGATTTAAAACACAGTGGGCAGGGGATAGCACCATGGTACAATGCACATTTAAAGCACACAAAACTAGGATTCTGTGTCCAGAACTAAAAAGCATATTCATTTACTTTGTCTAGTTAGAAATATCTATTAGAAAAGATCACAAGCTTAAATTCCTTGTGCGCTTTAACTGTCTTTTTGTAAATTCTACTTTTTTCACTCACATACTATACATATGTGTGTGTGTGTTGTGTTTGAGTGCAAATGTGTATATGCATGGGAGTGTGCACATGTGTGAATGCGCAAGTGTGTGCAGTTGATTTTTATTTAACTTTTTTTTTTTTTGCCTTGGTATTTGCCTGGAACTGGAAACTGGAACTACAGACAGTTGTGAGCTGCCATGTAGGTACTGAGAATTGAACACTGATCCTCTGGAAGAGCAGTCGGTGTTCTTAACCTCTCAGCCATCTCTCCAGCCCCAGCAGTTGGTTCTTTCCTTCTCATCGTTCCCTGGGTTTGGGGGACTCAATTCAAGTCATCTGCTTTACACAGCAAAAACCCTTCCCCACTGAGCCACCTCACTAGCTCTTTGATTTTTCTCATTTACATATTTAAACTACATTCATTTATGATATCAACATGCATGTAAATCCCTCCCTCTCTCCTACTGTTCCTTAGGCTTACTGTGAATGAAACATAGAGAATTGAAAGCAAAGTTTCCCTGGAGGAAAAGCTGGATTGAGAAGTTTGATAACACAGCATTTTATTTATGAAACCTCACTTGTCAAATAGCTTCTCATTCTTTATACCCACTCCCACTTTTTACATTAAGCCAGTCAATTTTTAGATAAAAAACATAAATACATGACTTCAGAAGGAAATGTTTTGTTTTTTAAATTCTGCTAAATCATGATGAGCATAAAAGCTTTCATATAAAAGCACATTACACACCTTAAGGAACAGGAGAAGACTTTTTAATGTAACTTACTCCACATTTCAGAGTCGGACAACTGAGATTTATTATTATCAAATCTCAACTGAGGTCAATTTTAAGGATTTTCCAAAGTTTCCCCCACACACATTGTGTAACTTACATGTTAACAAAAAGAAATCTTGCTTTTCTCCAGACTTTGCAAAAGAAAGATACATCATCTTTCAATATTTATTCTTTATATGATGGAATTCATGATAGAAGATTTGGATCAAGTCAGTTTCATTCATTTGTTACATACTATTACATGCATTCATTTGTTATATTCTGTTACATGCATTCATTTGGTTACATACTATTATGGACATTCATTTATTACATACTGTTACATATATTTGTTTGCTACATATTGTCACATGCATTTATTTGTTAGAGGCTTCCAAATTTTATTTAAGGGGATTGCTGTTAACCCTGCCCGCTCTATCTGGAATCTTAAAACTAAGCCAGTTTTACCACTTGGGGCTAAGCGCCATTCATCACTCTTATCTCTCTAACAGCTAATCTGAAGGGCTTAAGCAGTAATATATTTGCATTCCCTGCCTTTAACTGATACAACAAGCTATAAACGGTGTTGCAAAACCAGGGGGAAACTGGAATGATTCTGACTGACTCTGAGGTAGAAATCTTGAAAATTTAGTCTCAGTTCCAAATAAAGAGCCTTAAATTTTCTTTCTGGCAGTTAGGACCTCCTTGCCTGTATAGTTTTGCGATGGAATGGAACGGACACAGTGTGCTGTGGAAGGAGTGGAGCCTTCTGGCTGCTTCTCGAGTCAGAATAGAGCAAGGCACCTGAAGTTTACTCACGTGAGTACAGGACTTGTTCGATTTCCTGAATAACTAGGTGGGTTGCTGTGTGTCATGAGTTTTATGATGTAATATGAATAATGTGAGGCCTGTTAGCAGTCATGGTAACATTTCTAATGACCATTCCAGCATGCCTTAGCAGTTCAGGTCTAGTGTGATCCAGGCATATTTGAACTCTGTTTAAAAAGCTCTTTCATTTTTATCACTGAGAGCAATTCATCAAAACTTCCCCCTCTACTCACTATCAGTTCTTAACATTTGGTATTTTCATCGCTGACTTATAATGAATGAAACGTGCCTAGGTGTTATTGGGATTTCTTTTCTTATGGAAAACCAGCTGTTCTGGCTGCCTAGACAGATGGGAAAAGACGCTACATAGACCAATAGTCTATACAAGGCAAGGTTATTTTAAACCAGACAATCCAAAATTAGATGAAATATATAATAAAGGAGCAAATGTTTGCATTATAAAACATTTTTTTGTGCCAAGCAATGTGATCTCTACTGGCAAGATAAATAGCTTAGCTGCTGTCCTCAGGAAACTGACATTCTGCATGGAAGAAATTACAGCTGTTTCTTCCTTTGCAGCTTCTGCCAGATCTTTCATTTTTCTGCCCTATTCTTCTTTACTGCATTGGTTTGGGCATTCAGCACTTCATATGTGGATTACTGTAACCTTTGCCTGGAGGTCTCAGAACATTAGGAATTTGCTTCCCCAGGTATGATTCTTCCTGGATTGATTCTTCTATCTTTGATCGTACAACTACCTTTTCAAAAAGTTCATAATTAATAACCTTGCAAAAAAGTTTTAATTATTAATTGAATCTCAGTCTCAAAGTTTCTAAAATCAGATGCACATCTCCTTGATAATTCACCTGCCTCAATAGCCACATAGACACTGTGAACTACATTTCTATGGTGTATCAGTCATATATTTTCCCCCAGGATGGCATGGCTCCCTGTATTAGATTTCCCTCCATTGAAATTCTGCCCAGGTAAACTAGAGTTCATACATCACTTCCTCCATAATGCCTACCCAGAATTTCTTTGGCTGAAACTGCTCTCTCTAAATGTTTTAGGTTTCTTCTTGTGCTATTCATATGATGCCAAGTCCTACCTTACGTTGTTATGCTTCTTTCTTTCTTTCTTACAAATATACAGCCCTTGGCATTTGTTTTATAGATACTGGCATCCAGTTGATGTTTGTGAGGTGTTGAGTAGAGAGAATGACAGAAGCGAGCCAATATATAGAAAATGAAGGTAACTGTGGATGGCAACAGAAGTCATGAGAAACTTCTTAAACAGAGAAAGCCAATATTTCATGTTGAAAAAGAAAGTTTTATTCTTGTCATACTATTATCCAGATTTATAGTTTCTTTACAAGAAACTCAATTTCTCACACTAACATTTTAATTCATTTATAGAATGAAGCAATGCTAAAAATATGTTGAGGTCAATGGGTAAAACACTGTGAAAATTCGAGGGAGGAAACAAAATCAGAATATATGAAAAAGAACATGTTTAACAATCTTTATGCCTTTATATGTCTGTTTTTAAAAGTTTTTGGAGCCAGCAACATGGTTCAACATGGTACCAAATCTACCAACCTGAATTTTATTCCAAGAACCCACAGTTTGGAAAGAGAGAAGCAGCTACTAGATGCTGTTCTGTGATCTCAACAAGTGTGTGTGGCATGCAGATACACATGCACACAAATAAATAAAGTGTAATACATTTTTAAAGTAAAAGTCTTATTGTGTACCTAGATAATTAACCCTCCAAATAGTTGAAATAACTATTCAGCTTTTTCTCTTTTACCTTATAACAGCTGGGCCCATGTGGGGACTGGAGTAACTTCTCCAATTGCTTGTTACAGTGAACCCACATATTTCTTATTTGCATAGCTTTAAGACAAGCAGTCTCCTGTCCTCTGAACAGGGTTGATTGACACTGTTTTCAGCAGGAAATACAAGGGAAGAGCGGCAGGCTGATGCTGCTGGTGCTGCAGGACTTCCTCCGCAGCATCCCAACTACAGGCTCTTTGTGTCTCCTCTGCCATTGTCCCTCCCCTTCCACCTTAAGATATAGCATGAGACTGAAAGGAACGCAGTTCCAACACAGAAGATAAGGAGCAGTTGTATAAAGCATTCGCCTTGCCTGTGAATAAAGCCATGCAAAACGACACCCAATGGACCCTTTCCACTCTCCCACTCTGCAAAAAAAGAGAAACATGTCTGATCTCATTCAGGGCTATACCAATAAAGAATTTCCTTTTCCTCTTCAGCCATCATTATAAACAAATATAATTTAGGTTGTTTTTAGACTTCAAACTTCTAAGAAGGGCACAATAGTCTTGGGGAAGAATTCTTCAAGTGTACAAGGCCAGAAGACTCTCTGGAGAGAACACAATGGAGCATTTGCCTAAGCTTGTGAACAGTCTGTCTTCATTCACGCCAGTCCTGATGGGGGAGGTTCAAGGACCTCCCACACTGGAAACTGTGCTTTCAGAGTTGCCATCCTGAAATCCTATCCAGATCAGAGGAAGCCTAGACCTAGAATGCACTTCTGTGAGAACTTTTCCACACTCGAGTCCTATTGAGTGCAGCTGGGACACATATGGGGAGACAAGAGAGAAGCTGGGCCTGCCTTCATGCACTGACATGTTAGTGAAGCCAATTTCTGTATGTGAATTTGTTTTTTAATAGCTCAGAGCAATCTGTCTCACGGATATTTTGAGAACATACATACACTTCTCACTTTGGTCAAAATAAATCCCTAGTAAATTAACTAGAAGTTGTCAATTCTGACATTTTTACTATTTTATCATTTGTTTTTGAGACAGTCTCAATATATAAGTCTGGCTCCAAAGTTATAACCCCCCTGCCTCAGCCTCAGGGATGCCAGAATCTTTCCATCTGTATTTATTTTAGATGTGTAGACATTACACAGATCTTAAATGTCTAAGATATTAAATGAAATATTTCCTAGCAGCAGTGGACTTTGAAGATGCTCTCAAGCAGATTTTTCTCTAAGAGTTAAGGACTTTAATTCACCCAACATATAATAACTGGTTTTAAAAGTGTGTGTGTGTGTAAGAGGGTCAGGGGGACAAATAGCTGAGGTACAGGAAGAGTCTCTGAGAGCTGCTAGAGTTAAGTATTTGTGACTCTCTGAAAACCAGCTCGAAGAGCAATAAATGACAAGGAAAAGTCTGGATGTTTCATGCAGCAGAAAATAATTAAGAGTTTCTAGAGCTTGAGTCTGGGGACAGACATGTTAGGCTCAGATGTTGTTGCCGGTCATGTCTCATCCCATCTTCCCATGGAAAGCTGAAAGCTCACTGTCAGACTCCTCTTCTTGTTCTTTATTGCATTCTTCCCAAAGCTCCAAAAGTTTCTTAAACTCCTTCCATACTTTCCTGTTGCAGGTGAACAAGCGAATCCATGGTAAACACAGCTCCACATGATTAGGCCTTTCTAGCTGTGCCCAAAGCTCTTTCCCAAGTGTTTTGTTTAGACTGGATCCTTTTTGAATATGTAGTTTAACTTCTTCCTCTCCCTACCAAAAACATTTGTACACTTTCGCATGCAATAGAGTGTTTGTTTGTTTGTTTTAACTCCACTTCCTTGGCAGGTGGCAGCTCTACTGTCTGGACTTCGATCTGCTATTGTCTTTCATCCTTTGAGCAGACTGCAGAGAAAATGCTCTTCTGGGGTCCCACGTCTCCCACTGAGGAGAAGTTGCCAGCCCAGGGCACAGGCACACACAGGAGTGTGTGGGCACCTTTCTCTTTAATCTTCATACGTGGTCACCCCTCTTCCTCCAGCATGACGCTGCCTTAAACAGCACAGCCTGGGAATCTCCAAGCAAGCCCCATGAGGCCCTCCTACTTTCTGTTAATTTTAAAAATAATTCTGCTGATATCAGATCTTTCACTTTTCCAAATAAAATTTAAAGTTTATTGTTAATTTCTACCTGGTTTGGTTTTGACTGAATTTCGTGCACTATAGCTAAATGTGGGTTAAACTGACATCTTCCAAAGAGAAACTCAGTTTATGAGTGTGGTGCATCCCTGTTAATTTCTCCTTTCCTTCACCAGCACTTTGCAGCTCTCACTGGAAAAACCTTTCACACGGTTAAGATTCATCCTTTAATATTGCTGACACTCACCATTGTTCTCTATTTGAGATTTCAAATTCTAATTATCGCCTACAAATACATAAAGATATAATTGAATTTTACACATTAATCTTCTAGCCTGTAATCTGTTACAACTAGATGTTAGTAGTAGTTTTGGATTGTGGAGAGAGCAGGGAAAACAGCATACATCTAAGAACAGTCTCTTCCTCTGTAATCTGCACACACTTATTTCTTTGTCTTGCTTTGTTGCTGAGCAGAGTGTTCGGTGAAATATCTCATTTAATTTTCTGTTGCTGTGTCAATGTACATGAGAGTGGATGAACTATAAAGGAAAGAGGTTTACTTTGGCTCATAGAAAGAGCATCCTTGTACTTGTCCTCTAGTGAGGGCCTCATGTGGAATAGCAAGAAGAATGAATAAAGAGAAAAAACAAGGTAGATTGTCTTCTGTTACAAAGACCCGTTTTCCTGGTGACTAATCCAGTCTCATGGGACGAGAGTTGTGGGAGGAAGATATGAATCCATCTATGTTGGATCTGCTTATGACAGGGACATTTCTTGGTAAGCCCCAACTCCCAAGGCTGTCACACTAAGGATTTAAGGTCCCAGGACATGAATCTTCAGGGAACACATTCAAGATACTGCATTATTTAAGCGTGACCATTAATTGTATGAATCAATTTGAATGTGCGACAGGAACATCAATTCATCAGTATTTCTCTGTGTCTGTAAGGGTGGGTCTGGATGAGATTAGCATTGGAATCAGTGGACTCAGTTGATTGTCCTCTCCAATATGGAGTCATTCAAACTGTTGGGAGCTGGACAGGGAGTAAAGGAATTGCTTCTCTCCTCAGGTGAGACCTTAGTCTTTTGCTTCCGGAACCATGACTCACAGCTTTGACTCCCTTGTTCCGAGGCCTTTGTATTTGAACTGGAATGTTAGCACTATTGTTTGTTTGCAGAGCTCTCCAGCTTATTCATACTGTGAAACTTCTCGGCATCCTCACTGATGATTCTCTCACCAATACAACAAAAACGCACTCCATCCTTAGCTGTGTTTCTGTGAAGAACCTTGGCTGTATGCAGGGCAGGGATTTTATTTTTGTTCTTGATTGATGGAAGAAGCAGACATCTTTCGTCATCAGGAAGGACTTAGCTGTAGTATTTTCCTAGTTGACCATACCAGTTCATTTTCCATTTCTGTGGCAAGATAATTGTAGGATAGGCTTATAAAGAAAAGAGTTTTGCTGGGGCTCAGGGTGGAGGTCTCTGAGAGAGTACATGGGTGGCCTTGGATCTCAGTCTCTGGTAGGACAAAGAAGCATCATGAGAAGAAAGCATGAGAGAGACAGAGAGAGAACAGAATGAGAGAGACAGCAGACAGGACAGAGTGAGAGACAGAGAGATTGAGGGAGAGGGAGATCCCTTTCTAAAACAGGAAGCTAACCAAAGGCCTGAACCTGGCTGCCTTAAAGACCATGTCCTACTTCTTACAGGTCCACATGATTTCTCAATTTCACTACACCAGGTAGAGAACAGTCAATATTCAAACAGTAGCAAAGCCTTTGATTAGATTGAGAGTATTACCTTCTACAACTAATATGCTGCCTTAAAAAAAAAATACTGAATGGAAAGCTGGAGAAACAGCTCAATATGTAGAGCACATGATCATTTCCTAGAGCACCAAGTTTGGTTCCCAGCTCTGGCACTGTGCTGCTCAGAGTATCCGACACCCTTCTGGCCTCTTTAGGCATCCACACACAGGTGTGCATATCCACACACAGACCCTATTCACACATATAATTTAAAACATAAAAATAAATTTTTTAAAAAATCACAAATGGACATTAAATTGTTTAAAATTTGTTTTACATATATAATCTTGTATTATTATTTTTGCCTGCTATTATGAATTATATTGATTTTTCTTTCAAGTAACTAACTTTACATTCTTAGAATAGACATCACTTGGTTATAATGTAAGTAACTCACTCAAACAGGGAAAAGGGAACAAGGTGTTAGAATTCTGTTCTAGTCCCTGAAGCCACAGCTGACCAAAGGCAATTAGCCAGACAGCTCTTCTCTCTGTCCCATCTATCTCTTCTCCCTCTCTCCATAATAATAAAGTCCTTCCTCATGGGCCCAGTCTTAGTGCTTCTTCCTGTGCTGCTTTCCACCATGCCCATACTGGGCAAGAGGTCTCCATCCATCACCATCCGTCAGCTACACAGATATATGAGTCATCATAACTTAACACAGGGACCACAAGAAATTGGAAAGAAACCTATATAATGGAACACAAGATTAAAATAAACAGGAAGAAGGGTATAAGCAGTAAAGTAAATGTAACAGCCAGGAAAAAATATTGGCTCTGGATGGTGGTGGCATACCCCTTTAATCCTAGCAGCACTCGGGAGGTAGAGGCAGGTAGATCTCTGTGAGTTTGAGGCTGGCCTGGTCTACAGAGTGAGCTCCAGAACAGCCACAGCTACACAGAGAAACCTTGTCTTGAAAAAAATAAAAAGATAAACATCACTGCTTCCCTCAGAGAGAGGTGATACAGATATTACAGGTTAGAAAATAGAAGTCCATGTATTTTTAGAGGATTATGAAAAACATCCAAAATAATTTGAAATACAAGCTGTATCATTCCTGAATATATAATGAAGAAAACAAAATTGCATGTGATGGAAATACTTGCACACTCATATGCATTGTGGCACTGTTCACAAAAACTAAGTTATGGGATCAGTCTGCGTGTATATCAACAGATGAATGGATACACAAGATATACACACATTAGAAGTTTGTTCAGTGACGAAGAACAACAAAACTGTGTGTCATTCATTTGAAAATAAATGGAAATAGCAACTGTTGTAAAAAGTTTCTGGACCAGACTTTCAGGCTTAGGCCTGAGATTCTGACCCACACTCAGCCCCACTTAGCCTTAAATAATCATACAGCAGCTTATATTATTTTTATGCTGATTATGCCTAGGGCCCAGGCATATAACTTGCTAGCTCTCTAGTCTTAAACTAACCCACTTCTTATCCTGTTCAGTCATGCAACTAAGTACCTTTTCTCAGAGTAGCATTTCAGCTTCTTTCCTCTGTGCCTGCTGCCATCTCCTTTTCATGCCTCTGTCGAATTCCTGTGGCATCTATCTGGTATGTCTGCTCCGCTCTGAGATTTTCCCAGTATGGTAGTTCCACCCACACTTCCTGTCTGCCTTCAGCCAATCATCTTTTTATTAAACCCATAGGTGGGACAATTATTTAAAATGTAACACATAATCCCACTACACTATCCCTTTTTTCTTTTTAAAACAAAAAGAACCCCAAATCTAATATCCTTTTATTCCCTATTACCTATAAAGACTTATAACCAACACTGTAAATAAACACAAACATCCATAATCTATTTTTTGGGAATGTGGACATAGTTCTCTAGGCTACTTCCTGCTGAATAGGGGCATTGGCAATCCCATGGGGATCCAAAGAAAAATTTAGAATTATGAATAAGTCTTTGGTGGAGCAGTCTAGAACTGGGTCATCTCAGCCAATCTCCTTGAAGTTGTTTTAGATGCAGAACTCATAGGAAAATGCAACAGAGGTGCTCTGAAATTCTGAATCATCTAGGTCATCCATTTCCATTGGAGACTTTTCAGGAGGTCTTCCTCTAACAAATTTTATTTTCTTTAACTGGAAATAAATCCACATCTTCTAATTTTCTGTAGAAATAAAAAGAAAACCTCTTCTCCAAAGTAGCATCAAAGTAATATCTATTGATTTCAATTTAAAAGTCAACTCATTAACAAAATATATACATTGGATTAATCCATTAGCATTTGTAATCAAATGTATTTTAACAGCTTTAATTACTTCATTTATAGTCAAAAAACTTAAAGACAAGACAATAACATACAGTTCACGTACTCTTTATAGTTTCCATGACTTATTACTATTTCTTTTTACTCTATTCCTTTTTTAAGGACTTTCTTTATCCTTTTTCCTTTTTTATTTTCTCTCTCAACCCTACATATATTTTAAACATATTCTAAACCATTTGCAAGTTTTTGTTTTTTATTTTTAAATCTATCTCTATTGTGTGTCTCTTATCTTTTCTGTTTTTGACCACACTTTTGCTTGACTAGGGTGAGGGTTAAGGTGACTGATTCACCCAGTTCTATTTCTTTATGTTTTTGTCTATACCTTTAATCCTCCACCCAGTTTTCTCTATTTCTTTGCTTCTGTCCGCACTTTTAATCTGCCAAGATATGGCTAAGGATTAAAGGCTTCACTAGGATGGCTAATTCTACCCATCTCCCTTTATTTCTTTCTGTTTCTGACCACATCTTTAATCTGCCAAAGTGTAGCTAAGGATTAAAGGCTTCACTAGGGTGGCTGGCTGGCTCCACCCAGCTCCTAGTCTAATTTCACAGGATTTAACTTTTTAGCAGAGGTACTACTAGGACACATAATTATTACTATGGGAAATTTTAGGGTTCATATAATCACCAAGTAAAGCACAGACATCTACTGATCATGAACTCCATTTAAGTATTTGGCAGCAAAGCCTCTTAAAAGACTTACAAGTGTTTTGCCTCTAAGGCTGAATCAGGGAACTTCAGTTAAAAAAGCTGTACCTCTGCTTGCCTCCAACAAACAGAGCTGAACCAAGAAAATGTTGCCGCTACTAAGAATCAATTTTTGACTCTGTTTCCTTTTGGCCTTACAAACAGAAACCTTAAATCCACTATGTGCAGCTTGTTTCTTATACAGAATCTTCTCTAAGACTTTGGGAACTGGCCTTAGTGCAGCTTAGCTGCACTTTGAAAGCCCACTAT